>JASSUY010015452.1:0-21120 GCA_032466535.1 Forpus xanthops | reverse complement strand
CCAAAAATCCAAAACACAGTACTCACCAGCTACTGCTTAAAGAAAAAATAACTGCTGCTGCTGAACCCATGACAATGATACAAAAACACTTAGTAGTTTAAGACAAATCTCTAAATGCATACCTCAACTACAGCTCCTAATGGATGCCCAAATGCTTAGGACTTGGGAAGACATTGGAGTTTTTTATATTTTTGTTGCCATGGTATATTACAATCTATACCATTCTTAGTGTAATGAAAGCAAAGTTAGATTGGGAGACAGACTTCACTTAAATCATTCTGAAAACTGAGGAGACTACCAAGGTATTTTGCTGTCTGTTTTCTGATGCTTTACACTGACAGGCTGCACTTAGATTTTTGTTACTAATGTTTCTGTAGGTGGCTTACAGTATAAATAAAATTACCCTCAATTAACCCACTTAAGAATTTATCTATCTTGAGACTTTCTGTACTGTTTGAAAATTGCCTGAATACACAATACATATATGCTAAGTAAAGATGTAGTGCTCTACATAATTTCAATATTTCATAAAGTACATGCAAGTTGATGTTTAATTTAGTTTCTGCTTGTCACACAAAGTAAAAATGCATTTTTTTTTTATTTATAGATGTTCTGCAAAGCAGGTAATTTAGATTAAATTAGTCATTTATTTTTAAAGTAAATCTGGTGCTCCTTCTGTCCCTGTTTATTCTTTATTTATATATATAGATATAGTTATGCATATGTGTGTGGATGAAACTCTAACTGCATTTTCCTGCAGTTGTGAGCTTCAAAATTTGCCATGTATATTTTGCTTCTGTGATGTCACTTCAGGGACATTTTATGTTTTCAGTAAACATTGCCCTGAGGTTTTTGAAAATATACTGTTTCTTTATACCTAGACAGAACAGATGGAAACTTATTGCTTAAACAAATGGCTACAATTTCCTTCAGGGCACAAAACAGTATCATGCACTTGACTGAGATCTTAGGAAGCTTCCAGAAGCTTTTAATCTTTCTTTTCTGGCAAGAGGATTGATTTCACAAATTTTGTTCAAGAAACAATTCACAAAAATCCCTTTGTCTCTTTTTTTCTTCTTTTATTTTTTTCAATGATTTTTTGTATTGGGGTTTTGGTTTCTTTTTCTGTTTTGAAGCAAGCACTGGCATTCCAGACTCCAATGAACTTTTGGATTAAATTGGTATGAGAGACATTTTGCATGACAATATATTTTTGTGTTATCTGCTGAAATTTTAGTGGAGGCACAACGACCTAGACTATTTCAACAGACTTCACATTGCAGTTACCAAATCTTGCAATTTAATCTGATAAGAAAGCACTGTGAAATACTGATGCAAAGTGCCAAAAAAAAAGGTTGCATTTCTGTAGCATTTTTCATCCTTGAAAGGATACACAGAACTTGGCTATCCTAAACCAGGCAGAAGCAGGACTATCATTTTCCCATAATGTACATTAACGTAAATTGTAACACCTCCTCTGAGTCAGGATCTTTATTGATCTCAGTTCAAAACATGCTTGTATCTTTGTATGCAAGAGAGAATAATCCTGGTGCTTTTACAGCTGTTTTAATTTAAACTCCACTGATAAAACACATCTATAATAAGGTCTGTTGGAAGAGTTCCCAGCCCTGACAGTTATCTATAAATTAATGGGAGTCATATACTTGTGCTTGCTTGGAAAATACATAGAATAGCCTAAAGCAGATAACAGAAGTCACATCTGCTGGAGGATGCTTGCAGAATGTGTAGACAAAGGTAAGCCTTTGTTGTGAGTTCCTCATTCTAGTGACAGAGTCATAGTGTTACTTACACAGTCAAGAATAAGATATAGAGTTTAGTTGGAAAAATTAAGTTAGTGTGTATCCGGGAAACAACCTTAATAAATTTAATTATCTGTGACTCAGTCTCTTAGTTGCTTTTTCTAACATTGTAAATATTAACTTCTTTTTTGGCAAAGGCGCAGCCTTGCATCCCTTGCACCCACAAAACATCCATTATAGGCTTTCATGACTCACATTCTCTTGGCATTGCCTTAGCATAGAATCATAGAATCATAGAATAGTTATAGTTGGAAAGGACCTTACAATCATCTTGTTCCAACCAGCCTGCCATGGACAGGGGCATCTCAAACTAAACCACGTCACCCAAGGCTCTGTCCAACCTGGCCTTGAATAACGTGAAGAATGGAGCACCTGCAAGTAACTCAAACATAGATGAGCCTAATTCAAATAGAACAGATTGCTCTGGTGAGACTAAAACTTATGCATCAAAGGCTTTTTTCCTCCATTTTCAAAGGTGGGGAGGGCATCACAGCAGCTAGATATACCACCTGCTTTCGGAATCTGCTTGCTTCTTAGAATTGACAAAGACAAGACAAGCATGCAATGACTCAGTTGTGCTTGTCAACTAGGATATCTGTGGGGTGCAAAACCAGAGTAAGATGGCTCTGCCTGCAGGTTTCTACATATCTGGACAGAAGACAAAAGGAAGGAACCGAGTAAAAATGGAGTATGGAGTAACAGAGGAACAGTGTGTGTGTGCATGGTGGGACTTAAACCACAAGTCATGACATGGTTACAATGTAGCCAAAGTCAAAGATGTGGGTTTTGTGAGAACCTCTACAGGGTTTGAAGGAAGATTGGAAGAAGGACAACCATAAAATCATAATAGAATGTTTTGGGTTGTAAGGGACCTTAGGGATGATCTAGTTCCGACCCCCCTGGGGAACCTTCCACTAGACCAGGTTGCTCAATGCCCCGTCCAACCTGGCCTTGAACACTTTCAATGATGGGCACAGCTTCTCTGGGCAAACTGTGCCAGTATCTCACCATTGCCAGTGAAGAATTTCTTCATATCTAACTTAAATCTATCCTCATCTCTTTTAAAGCAATTCTCCCTTGTACTATCACTACACTGTCAACAGTTAAATTTATTTTTTCTTTTTCTGTAACTCATGGAGGATCTATTTCTACTCCTGGTTTTCTAATAGGTCACTGGATAATTTGAAGTACAATAATTCTCTGTATTTTGCCTCAATTTCCCTTAGTCTATACAGAGAGAATAATAGTACTGACTTCACTTTCCGCACATTTTGAGGGTAGATGAAAAGCACTATGCAAGATGTAGGCTCGTCATTAGCAGATTTTTCCACACATCACAATTGCATCTACACATAAGAGTAATGTCAGAGAAGATGAGTTTGTTCCTCATCTTTTTAAAAATCTCAAAATGCAGAACAGAGAGGGGAGTTAATTTTACAGTTTTTCCACCAAAGGAGAAAAAAAAAAAAAAAAAAAAAAACCCAGAAACTTATTCTGGCTCATGAATTTATTTCCTGAAATGTAGCCAGTCCTCACTAAAGTATCTGGTTTACCAAGCCCAAGACTGTCATTCAAAAAATGTCCAGTGGTCAATGCTCTAGTGAAAACTTCACTTAAATCTTGAAATGCTGGCATTTTTTCTTTGTCATTCACCCCAATTTCTCATCACCTGAAGACCAGACTCTTCATCGAATTTGGGGTTGTCTAGGTCATATGATTGAGGCCTTATGGGATAAATCTTAACAAATTAGTTCCTTTGACAAATTACTTGAAACTATATGCCAAATAATGTATAATAGTGGATGATACATTCATTCTTTTTCAGTCTAACTGCATGAGAGAGCACTGGCAATGGAACCAGCAGAGTCATGTGTGTAGGGGGTAAGGACAGAAGGAAGCCATTTTAAGAAAAAAAAAAAAAAAAAAAAGCAAACAATAAAGGCAGGAGGGGCTTCAAGTTCTGTGCAACTAAAGAAGTAACACCATCAAAACCCCAAAATAGCTCCTCTGCTTACATGAAATAAAAAGTAATTTTCATTACATTTGTACAAAAGCTTGCCAATATCAATTATACAACCATCAAAGCCTAACAAGTATTACCACATTACCTGCCACTCGTGGATGCATGAACTCAATCAATACTAGCACAGTCTCCTTCACAGTGCATATATCCCTCATTACTCACCAAACCTATTCTTCTGCAGGAACATGACAAAAACAGTACTTTTAGTCCTTAAGAAAGTGTTTGCTACAAAAGTCAAAGGCCCACTACATCTTTACTGTATGGAAGTGTACTCACAGCTTTATCATCCTATCACCTAAGCTAACACCTACAAACACTTCCTACTTAAAAGCAACAGCAACAGTGATCTCTAGGGCAATTTTGACTGTTCTCTTTTTATTCAGATATGTGTTGCTGGGAGACTTTTTTTAGAAAGAGGCCAATGATGCCTGCTTTTTGATTGCCAACTAGGATGAGAATTCCTTCATTCCTTATGAAATGCAAAAGAGTTAATTTTGAACCCTTCTTCTCTTCCACTGTGGCATACAAAATGTTGGAAGCACAGTTCACTGGAGCACAGAATGGAGGCAAGTTTGGGACTCTCTTTAGGAAAACCATCACAATGTTGGGAGCAGGGGCTGTGTAGTAGTCTTCCAGTGTTCATCATGTTATTAAATACTAATCAATGTTTTTTCTTTATAGGATTAGAAATTATGAATATAATATTTTCCATTTTATGTTGTATTTGTAATAATACCCTGCATCATTCATCAACCAGCACAGGACTTAAGTTCATCAAAGAAGGATGGAAAAAATAACAATTAATCTGTCCAATGTTACTTAATAGTAGCATGAACTACTCCATGGAGCCAGAAGTAATCACCACTAAGTGTATTACATAGCTGCTGAGAAAAACTGATTTATAAACCCAGCTGTCAGGCTGCAACCTAATGATGGCTGCATCATGTTGTGGAAAGCTGTAGTAATTTTGGAAATTACACCACTGACTATTCTGGAAGAGAGTCTGCTATTATCAGTAGCTACATCTATGCTCCAATCCCAGTCATTCTCAAGAGCTGTCCCCTCAGCACTGGCTAACGCTCTTCATTTCTGCTTCACACATGCACTCCAAATGAAATGTCCTTGGGGATACCAGCTCTTCTGCAAGATTTCGCCTGCTACCATTTTTCTGCGTAGGAACTATATCTGCACAGACTTTCTGATAACAATCGCTTTCATTCATCCAGACTTATAAGAAAAGGCACCTTTTGGCATTCCAAACTTGGCATAACAATAACCACACTGGCCTTTGTCCAGGTTTCCAAACCAATTTTGGATCCTTAAGTAGAAATGCCACTCTGTCCCTGGTCTGTCATAGGAGGAAAACCTTCCTCTCAAGACTCATTCAAAGTCCACTAGAGGGTGAATAGTTTAACTTGAAAATAGGCCATGTTACACCCTTGGATGTTACTCCTCTGCCCTTGCCTGTTCTCACTGATTTTACCTCTCATCTTTCCCTCCAGGCCCTCTTCTTCCCACAACTCCCTTTGTTGACAATAGTCTGAAGATGTACTCACCTCTGTGCTTGGCGACAGTTTCAGTTCTTTAGCCAACTGACTAGCCCCATGTTTTCTCTGTCACCTCCTGTTGTCATTAGCAGCAGCCCTTCTTTGGCATCACATCACCTTTGCCTTTTTACCTTCTTCAACTCTTCTTAGACCAGGTGAATATTCTCCTATCTGGGATGTCACTGCCCCACACGGGGCAAGGTGTGCAGCTATACTAGCATGATCAGCCACGTTTTCTATAACATCTTTTGGCACACCTTCAGATCAGAATGTGTTTTCTTTTGAGAGATCCCATAGATCTGCCAGAAGATGTGTGTCTGCGTGTCTACACAGACAGAGCCTTCCCAGCCAGAACACTCTGAGCATATGCATATATATTGTTCCTGGAGGTCATCAGGGGTTAAAGCTAGCTGTTGGCATAACTATACAGAGACGTGCTATCCTGTGCACCTTGTCTATTGACAAAGACCAAGGTCTTATAGCCGAGCCTGGGCTAGAAGAGGTTTTTCGCATAGCAGCAGTCTCTCATCAGCTTTGAGGCAGAGGAAACAATTCAGTATCTTCAAACAGCAATCTGCTGGCTGTCCTAGGCCATCTGTGCTTCCATTTGACCCAATTTTCACAGTAAGTAGTGTCCTGACAGTGTATGGCTTAGCATCCTGGTAAGAAGAGGTCACGCATAGCTATTGATCCAGCCATAGTCTCCCTGTAGAGGGTCTTCAGAAAATAGGTGTTCAAATAGGATTGTCTGGCCATAAGGGCCATTTGGGCATTTTTTAAAGTATGATTTTAATCTTGTAGTCTCATCAAGGTGCGAATCTGAATAATTTTTTACAGTCATGGATGCACGGGCTACAACCAGTATAAATGATCCTTCCAGAGTGGTCAGGTCTGCAGTGGCATAGCTAGAACCTTTCCTACCTGCTGGGAGTCTGTATATGACAGTACATGAATGGTAGAAAACTTGCAGCTTCTGAAGAGTAACTAAATACAATTTGGCATCATATCCTAGTTAGGTAAAATGCAAAATCCATGAGCATCTGTCTGGGAGCTCCTTGTCAGAAAGCCAGGTCAAGCATTCTCAAGGGTGAACATGACAGCTGAGCTTTGTTTTGGAATTTGGAGTGTACTCCTGTGGCTAACCAGCATGATCAATTGGCAAATTTGAAGTTGCTCCTACAAAATAATGGGAATGCCTTCATTTTGAAGGTGATATTACAAAGAAATAATGAAGGACTAAAGTGCCATTTTTAAACTAAAAATAGATAAGCATAGATCTCTTAGCTTATGCAGAAAGAATATACAGAAAAACAATGCAGTCATTGCAACGTGACTCATCCGTGGTAATAAGGAAAGGAATAACATACTTTTCAGGTAATCCATCCTAATTGCTGTTATTCCCAAACAAAAGTTGTTTTAGGTTTTATTTGGGAACGAGGAAGTTTCTTGCTTTCTGCTGCATCATCAGGAAAAAATTTGGGTGTTTTTGAGATCTTCAGAACAAATGGACAATACGATCTTTCACTGTGGCTGTGTTGTAAACATCTTATTGGGCATTTAAGCCAAGTACCTTTTGATTCTTTTTTTAGTTGTTTCTGGTTTAGTAGTACTTTTTGCTCCAGTTCAAATCCTTTTTTTATCCACTGGAATATCTGTCTTTGCTGAAGTCCATGTTGTCCAAAACAGCAATATATGGTAAACTGGCAGGAAGTCAGGTCACCTCATTTACATTCCAACTTCTGGCAATAATACCTATATGTCCCAAAACAACAGCTTCCAAGTTCCCTCCAACCTTCAGTCTTTAATGGAAAGTTGACAATGTTAGACGTAGTGTTTCTTCTCTCTAGTATTTGCAAGTATTTTACATACTACTAATGTAATACAATTTGGAATAGGCTTAAAGGTTTCCTGCCCTCAGCATTCCTTTTTTTTCCATGTCAGTCAAGAGACTGCATACATTCAAATCCCCCAGTTTTCTATTTCTTTTATCAGCGTATTAGTTGTATAAACCTACTAAAGTTACCCATCTTTTATCAATTGCTCCCTCATGTGGGGATCTGCTAATATTATGAACAGTTAACATAAACTTTTTTTTTACATAATGCAGACAAAATCATGAGTCTGCTGGCTAAGGATCCATTTTGTATACAAATAATTGAATAATCAGGTCTCATGTATGTAACTGTACATTCCCCCCAAGTAAACCACCTTTTTAAAATGCTTTGCAACACTTTTCTGTCCAGTAAGTCAGCAAACCAAGCAGCAGTAGAGTGTTGCTGTCACCACATACTCTATTTGCTGCTGTGTTCATAAACAGATATTTCCTGTAGATGTGGCACCGAATTGTAGGTCCTGCAGTGAAAGTTCCCGGTCTTGTCATTCCCATCATGTACACATATCTGATAATGAACAACAAGCTACAACTTTTTGTTTCCAGACTTATCTCAGTATGTATGAGAGAGCTTGTCAGATTTCAAAGGAGAAAAAAAATACCATAACTGTAATGCTGCAAGTTATAGCAGTGTGCCTCATGAGTACGTAGGGTGAACTAGATAGCTGGAATGGTCCAGGAGACCACTACAATTTTGTCATTATTTCTCATCAGCATTGCTCTGTTCTCATCGTTCCTCCCTGATTCACCTCCGTTTGCTAACATAGACCAACCCTGCATCATACCCCTGTTATTCTAAGCAAGCAAAGACAGCCTAATCTGGCCAATGCTCCTGTCTCAGGAGGTTTATTGCTTCCTCTTCTGCAGCCATAAGACTCTAATTCCAAAAGACTTGGCTTAAGTCTCACCTAATTGATCACAATGACAGGAATATACCTTCTTTGAATCAAAACAGGTGATATGAGTGATTTAAACTGTACCAGGGAAAGTCAACTGACATGCTTACCTTTTTACCCTTTCAAAACATTTCTAGATTTAGGCTCGTTTTTTTTTTTTTTTGTTTTTTTTTTCATCACTAGGTGTCCTGAAATTTGTAGATTTAGTCCCTTGGGGATTTTATTTTTCCATATGTGATATTTATTTACAGAAGATTTGGCAGAAATTAACAAGAAACTTTTCTGTACAGCTTCATTCCACTGCATGTAATGCCAGCTTTAATAAAGCGAGCCTGGTGAGAGATCAGATAAGAAAACCTTAAGTACTGAGGTGAATTCCCATGAGTATAGAAATCGTACAAAATTTTGGCTTATAGTCAAGTTTACTGAGGACAAACTGTCCTATAACAAGAACTTATTGGGTTGGGCAGTATTTTTATACATCTTTGTTTCTTGTAAACACTGGCATACAATCAATAGCATATACTACTAATTTATATGTATTGCTTTATATAAGAAGACATAAACTAGCGTTTCTAATTATATTAAATAACCTTGATTCTACTCTTTGTGTATCTTCTTAAAAAAAATTGTTCTGTATTTTTTTCCACATAGTAAGATGCTGACACACTGCATGGGACATTTCAGGTTTATTTATGTGGTGGACAGCTTGTATGAAAATTTTTCTATTGACCCAGTCTGTACATTTTATTGCTCAAGTATGAAGGAGAAAACTCCAAACGACCTTTGAGTACCATACATTCTTTTAGTCAGATTGATGGCTTTTCTTTTCACTCTCCTGTGCCTTTTTCTCAGTAAAGCATAGAGGCCTGGAATAAAATCTCCAGTGTGTAATGCACAGCTAATTTTATTTTTTTACTCCAAACTGAGCAATTCAAAGCCAAGTAAACACCAGCAGGCTGCATTCATTTACACTATGCATGTTGATGCTAATTGCAGTTCCCTAAGCATTTTACATTGTTTGCACAAAATAGCACTGCTCTGCCTTCAAACAGTCAGTTCAGTGACAGCTGGAATGAGTTTATCTCACACTGCTTAGTGTCAGGTGCATTCTTATAGTTTTCCTGTCTCCTTTTGAAGGCTAATTAAAGCATTCTTCTCTCTTGTTTAATATTTACATTTAAACAGCTGCATCTCATTTGGATATAATGCAAAGATGACACCTGGTTTTCTTTCTCCGAGTTAATTCTGGGAAGCTTTTTCCTCCCACTCCCTTCAGTAAAAATCCAAAATGGTTATTTTTGTGCTTATGTAGGGAAATGAACTGAAGTGGCTGTAAACAAAAAGAGCTGCTATTCATTCACAAACAGGGTGCATCTTCCTCGGATCCTTCACAGCTAGCCTCCTTAGGATACCTGGGTGAGAGCAGAATGCAAAGCAGAGTCTTCAAGGCTTTCATCCAGCTGCTGCCTTTGTCAGGCCCTGGTATCCTAAGGGGCATGTTCATTCTTCCACTCCTTTTTGCATTTTGGGTTGATTGGTTGTTTTTCTCCCACATGAACAGAGTTTACAGGAATAAAAAAAAAAAAAAACAAACCTGAACATTATGGCACTTAGAAGCATATGGCAAATGTACACATAGCAACTCCATAAAATCTCTTACATGTTAACAGGAAGGGGTGCAGAGGTACAGCCCGTGCTGCCTTCAGGGATCACAGAGGAAAGCTCCCGCAAAGAGAACATCTATGTCCACCTACATGGTGAGGACTGCAGCCCACCCTTAAGGCACTAAGCGTTTTGGCAGGTTCAGCAGCACTGTTCACAATTATCTTGGTGGAAGAGCCTGTCAGATGTACCACATTTTGTGGTTCTTTCCATATTTGCAGAGCCCTATCTTCAACTAAATGATTTCTTAACATTATGAAAACCAAGGAAATAACTTCCGTAAGAAGCTCGGGATGACTCAAGGGCAAAGTTTTAGCTTCATATACCTCCATGTTGCAAGCGTGATCATCTTTGCTTGATTTTTTACAGTTTTTTTGTCAGTGAAGAACTACTAGGGACTCTGTCCTTTAAAGCAATAGTGCACTAAGCTGTGGTATACCAGATAGTCAAAAAAAATGGTATAAATACATATGAGAGAATTAATTACATAGGAAAACTATGCTGTGATCATAAGATTAAAGGCCACATGTTTAGTGATATAAGATAATAATGATGTAATTTTCTTACTTCTTTGCAATTGATTTTTATTTCTTAAAAGGGAGGAAAGAGGAAAAACCTTTACTCCTCAGAAAACATTACGATGGGAAGCAAATGAACTTAGGAGACATGCCACATCTGTCCTGCCAGGGGCCAGCAGCACTGCAGCGCTGCCACTGCAGCCTTCCCCACTTCAAGACCCAGAGTAACTGAGGGCAACAACAGACCATAGCTCCAGCTGTGAACCCCTGTAGGGTAATGAGGTACTTTGCCAAGGAGCTTCACCGATACTTGGTGACAGAAGAGGAGGTTTGAGGACTCAGTGCTATTCCTGGGAATTATTTCTCTTCCTGCTAGGAAGCAGTCAGCCTGCAGCTTGGTCCCTCTTTTTTTTTATCCCAGGAATATCTCTGTCCTTCATCCTTGCCCTGGAGGAACCAAGATTGAAGCCCCTTTCCATCCTCTTCCCACTCCCACACTACTCATCCTGATCCCCCCTCCTGCTTTGTTGACTCTAATTCGCATCACATATGATCGGTCCTTGGAAAGCCTCTTTTCCCAGCCTACCACCTTCTGCTCAGTGGCCAGTCCAGACCTTCCTCCCTTTCCTCATGCCTCTGCCAACCTCCAGGCAGCTTGCACTGGTATACACTTCCTAACCATACCTCATTCTCTTCTAATTTCAGTGAAAAAAATCTCCCTTGTTGCTTGCCAGTCATCAGTTTGGAGAGCTGTAAGAGACTATCAGGACAAGAACTTAGGCAGGACTAGGTCTGTAGCAACAAAAAATTGGAGGGGAAAAAAAACCCTTCTTGAATAAACTTCAGTATAGGACTGTAAACAGGACAGGACTTCTCAGAAGTCTTAATTGTGAAGCTGTATCAAGTCTCAGCATATGTAAATTGCATTTTTTCCCAGAAGGCCTATATCTGGGCAGGTTTTCAAAAAGGACAAATGGAACATTTGGTTTGGAGGCCAGACCTTTCCAATATAAATTTCAAGTCTATATATAAATTATGGGATACTAGAACCTCTAAAGAGGAAAAGCACCAAGGGGCCATTCATCTGACTACCTATGAATGTCTACCTATGCTTGCAGTCACTGAACATCAAAAGTGCTATAAAGAGAAATAGATAGGCACTTTTAAGACAGGCTACTAAAATAGCCCAAATACTCATAAGAAAGTTGTCATAGAAGGATCATCTCACACACAGATCTCTAGAGTATAGGTATCTAAAATTAGTCGAGATTGATATCAGCATTCAACCTGAGCAACCTCTTTTCCAACATCTACTCAAAAGCACACTATAGATATTTACTGAATCATCTTATGCAGTACAATGTGAGACCTGAATATAAATGATTACCAAAGCATTGTATATGGAAAATGCCAGTCAATTCTAAAAATACAAGCTATTTCTTACTACACAGAATTTTATTATTCATCCCTTCATCTGAAAAACATCAACCTATTATGTTACAGAAGAAATAGAGTGTCTCTGAGGAACAGGACTATACAAACAATCTACTTGTTTTCATAACCCATTCTGCAGGCTGAAGTTTGCTGTTTCCTCCAATATAGTAATGATATACCCAAAGGGGAACTATCTATATTATTCATTATATAAAAACTGAAGCTTTTTAAACAGCTTATTGTTGAACAAATGCTTATGACCAATTTGGACAGTACCACAAAGTTTGAAACTAGGAGTTGGTGTCATTATCAACTTTTGTCATGGCAAAAAATGAAGAATAAGTGGTTGTAATTTTGTTCTGGGTTTAATAGATTTTTTTTTCAAATGGAAGAGCTGGCTCCTTCATAATCTAAACTTGCCTCAGGAACATATTGATTTTAACAGGTATAAAAAGGCAGTCTTTAAATATCTCTGTTTAATTCAAGTGATGTTAAAGTGTTTCATGGAAAGTAAATGAATAATGTCATTGAAGCTGAGTAACTGCATCAATAAATGTTTCCCTGAGAATGTAAAAGCATTTTACTTGGGTTTGTAAATTTTATTCTTCTTCAACTTCTGAATTACAGTTTTCATACTGTGGCTGTGCTTTACATTTTCCTCTACCCAGGTTGGCTGCTATTTTTCACTGTATATCTCTTTTTTTATTATTAATAATAGATCTTGACCTGATCTCTCTTTCAGAAACAGCTCTGCCTGCACCAAGGCTGAAACTGAGGGAAATAATGCATTATTTGATCTGTGTTAAAAAAATCATGGTGACATTTTCTTTGACCTGCAGCAAAGGTATTTTGTGGAGCAAGAGCTTACATCACAATGAAAATTTAGCCAAAAAAAGAGCTTTTGAAAATTGTTTTTCACACAGACTAAAAGACATATTCTTGCGTCTTTTTCAGCTCCTAATGCTTTCTGAACCCATACAGCAAAGTTTATTCCTCTCTCTCATCAGCCATGGGGCACAAGGGATGTCAGTGTCATAAGCACAGAGCAGCTGAGCTTAAAGACTATCAGAAAGGGATGGTCATTGAGCTTGAGAGGTATCTTCTCCTGTCTGTGGCTTTCTTTCAGGCTATACAGAGGTTATACAAAGGAAAAAGCAGGTTTTCTGAATACAGAACAGCAAAAGCAAGATGGGGAAAAAGAAGCAGAAAGGTATTCAAGTGTGAAGACTGACTTGGCTAGGAAAGAAGTTACTATTAAGAGTTATAGAGGAGGAAATTAGGAGAAGAAGGAGGAATAGTAAATATTAGATACATAAACTGGGACTAAAAGTGGTGGAGAGATTTTAGCAGTTGATGAAGGTAACAGTATACATGTGTAGTAATGGGGAGATGGGCTAAAATCTTTGGCTCTTCATCTTTTCTGATTAAATGCATCAGGCACAAAATGGTCAGAGGACACCAAGGAGGTTAATTAAAGCCATAGGGGAAACAAGGCAGCAGATGAAGAGGGAATGGTGGAGGAAGACAATTATAGGTCTGGAGCTGTGTGAAGAGAAGAAGATACTAAAGCCAGTGATAATACTGACAGAACATCCTGAGAGGAAGATGAAGGTAGTTTGAGCCAGGAGATCAAAGCTGAGATTAGGAGTTTCTGTGGTGTTATATTATGGTGACTTATATGATAGATTGAAGGCAAGTCCCTCACCTCAAGTCATGTTCTGAGTTCTGGCTGTCTTGCAGCAAAAATGACACAACAGAGAAAAGATTGTTCAGAAGAAATGACTTTCAGGAACAGAAAAAATAAAAACATTATAAAAAAAAGGAAAAAGAAATGTGATTATTTCACTGTAATATAAAGAGAAGATAAATAAGAAGGTGCAAAATAGAGACATGCAAACTAACAAGGAGCAGTCAGGTGGTAAATTGAACACTCATATGTACTTTCTTCATTACTTTGTCATAACAGGGGGACATCTGGGGAAACAGAAAGCAGCAGATGTAAAACCAGTAAAAGGAAATGTGTTTTTCCTGTGTGGCCTATAGAACATCTTCTCATGAGGCAGCAACACAGCCAGGAGCTCAGCATGACTCAAAAAGGGATTGAACATTTGTACGGATGAGACCACGCAAAGCTACAGGCTTATAAACTGTGAATAAATCTAAAAAATTGGAAAGGATGGAAGCCCCCTGCCTCAGGATATTTACCAGCTTTTAAACAAAACAATGAGAAAAGGACAGCTTGTGAGATTTACAACCTCCTATAATTCAAGGGAACTTTATCATATAATAATATTAAATTACTCTTCTATTTTTATGGTGGCTGCTATATTAATGTCAGTAATTAGTCATTCTTTTTGCAGGTTGTCCCTCAAATGCACATTTCTGACTATGTCCAGAGAATTCTCAGGATGTGCCACTGACCAACAACTCTTGTCTAGACTGATGTCTATGATTCCAGCGATCCCTGGTGACTCCTGCTAGAGATGGGGCCTTAAACTCACCACTGAAATCTGGCTTGTACATAAAGTTAGTGCTGCTATTGTTAGCACCCTGGAATAGGTGTTAATCATGTTTTAGTTCAAGAGCAGATCTCTTTCTCACTTATATTAGGACTAGAGACCTCATGCTGGAGGCAAACTGTTAGATGGCCATCTACTGCGGTGGGTGCCTCTGCCTTACTCTGTGGAAAGCTTAACACTGCTGCAGACAGCACATAGGCTCCATGTTGGTATCCATATGGTGACATATGGTGAAATTCACAGTAGGAATCAATATTTGAGGGCTACCACAGGAAAATATTATTGTAGATACCCCAGTCTTTTCAAACATGAACTTTCAGGGGCTCAGATTCAGAAAAGAACTAAATAATGTGAGGTCTAGGAACAGTACATGCTTAAACACTGTATTAAGTCAATGTCTTTCATTCTAGCTCTCCCATCTCTATTTCTAATTGCCACTTACAAACTGTAATGAAAGATGAATTTTCCACTGAAAACAAGCCAACCAGTGCTTCAAAACAATATACAGGCTCCTCAGTGTGTGCCAGTAAAGGATCTTCTGTTGAGCTAGAGACAGTACATTCCACCCAAGTGCCAGAGGGGTGCGTACTTAGTGTTTCAGTTTAGAGGAAGAGTGAGATTTTGAAGCTAATTTTCTGTTATCTCTAGTTGCTGTGCTTTGATTTGTACCACAGAATAGTCTCAGAGTGCATGGCCTGGATTCCTTCTGGATGAAACTAAACTGGAAGATGTACTCCTGGGAGTGTACTTAACACACTCCAGCTGTAAAGGGCACTCAGGTCATGGGACCAGTTAAGTCCTAATATTAAATCTCTGAAATGTGCATATTACAGATGTTAGGCCCCAAACATCAGCTGTTACTTCTATTGATCTTATTTGTCCACATTACTTCAGATAGAGGTAGCAGAGGTCCCAAATGATCCAGGCAAGCAGAAGAGAAATAACTAAATAAAAACTATTGCCCTTTTAATAATTAAATAAAAACTATTGTTGCTGTTTCAGACGTGATATTCCTAGGAGCTCACACTAAAATACCACATAGTGGTGGTCTATTTTTTTTTCAGAGGAACCAAGGCATTTATCAACATGGTAACTGATCACTGTAAAAGTGGGAAAAATGGGAGACCTCTAAAACTGTGGGCACAATTTTAAATATCTAGTTTTTCTTTATCTTTCCCTCTTTTTTTTTTTTATCTTGGAAACACTTGTTCTTATGATTGCTGTAAGCACTCCCTACTTAGCAAGTAGTTACATTCTGAACTACTAAATAAGATACTTAATTTTGTCAGTGCTTGGGTGATACAAAGCCTTATGTGACTGCTAAGTACTATTAAGTTTAAGAGAAGGTTGATGATTGAGGACAGAAATGCTGTATTACCTTTCCACATAAAGCCTTCTAGGGAAATCCTGTTTCTGTGAACGCCATAAGGCCCTTTTTTTTTGTACAATGCCGTTGGAACCAAAACACCTTTCCTGTCCATCCCTAAGTTATTACACAGGCTAAGTGCTGAAGTAGACAGATTGCACTGTACTTCATAAAATAAACAGAAAAGAAAGTACTGATACTCTGGAAAATAGAGTCTTAACTTGACCTTAAGTTTTCTTGAATTCCTCATTCTTTTATGCTGTACTTTATTAACAACAAATTCTAATGTTCATGGTTGCAAATACAATTAGTCCAAAAGACTTCAAATGTAAGGAGCAAATAAGAAGAAATATCCTTTAAATTTTTTTATGACAAAAAGATGGTTTTGGTGCGTCACCCCATGTGCAAACATGCTCATTCAGCATGGAATATGTTGCACAGAGATTTTATTCCTAAATACCTTTACATTGGTAAGCCTTTTGTGAAAACAAGATGAAAGTCACAGTATCCAAAAAGCAGAAATTACCAGTGTCTAAAATTAACAATGACTCAATTTCAACTCAGTGCTACTGGATATGAAAAAACAGAAACCAAAGAATTTTTCTTTAGTAAGAGCAACAGCAAAACTGTTAATAGAAATGGGCTGAAGTGGGGGGAGGAGGCTGTATTCTCATACTGCAATGCCAGAAAAGGCTTATTTGAGAGAGTCCTGCAATAATACAGATCTCAAGATTTTTCCAAAGATACCCCCCATTACCACATCTGATTTCCAATATTCTCTTGTCCTCACTACTATGAATGGATTAAATATTCTCACTCTGAACTGATCTGACTTCTCCTCAAAAGGAATTCTTAAAGTCTATTATGAAATTGTCCTTAAAACTTCTCTTCTATAGGTTGATCTAGGTGAGTTTATTATGGTTCTTAGTGAAAATAAATAAAAAAATCCAACCCTCACTGGAATTACACTCTGTGTAATTCATGGAGTTCTTAACAGAGTGCATCTCCTTGGAATTCTTGGCCACAGAATGGATCCTGGCTCCCCACGCCTCGTTGCTTCCCTACAGAGCAATACCAGACCTGTACTCCCTTTCAGACAGACTTTCCCTATGCATGTTACCCCCCCCTCCAGTCATAACATCACACTGACTGCTTCTTAATCAGCTGAGTCTTTTTCCAGGCTGCTGCTTTACGCAACACAGTCTCCAATACTGCAAGCACAAACTGTGCTGCTTACAGTTGTGTGATTTAACAATAAATTATTGCAAATTTTCTAAACTAATAGAAGTTTCCTAGCAAGAGCTTTTCTATTTTATTCTAGAAATATAACTCTGAATATTTAATAGGTATTAATTTTAAAATGGAATATAATTTGCTTCTCCTTAAAATAAGTTCTGTATGATCTCTGACCTGAAGCCTTTTATTGTTACAGTGGAAAGTAGCTTGAAACCAGAGAATTTGTGGTAATGTACTTCTAATGCTGCCAAGAAATATATCCTTAAATAAATACAGGTTTCATTCTAAAATTTGCTTTGGGACCTCAGACAGTCATGAGTCAGATTTTCCGTATTACTAACACTCAGGCTGTTCCAGGGGTGCAAAGATTGTACGCTGCTATGCAGCCCAAGGACTAAGTCGTAAAGTTTGGATTTTCAATTTGACCATTGCTATGTCATTTCCCACAATCACTGTCCATCAGACAGGCCTCCTACCTGCCATAAACCTGATACAGATTTTGTATCACTGCTGATATGCTTTTTCAAGTGCCTAGTTACATAGCATAGCTTCTGATTTTGCAGGCTTGGTAAAACTTGATTGTGTTCTACAAATGTTTTCTTCTGACACTGTTGCCATCAATTCTTAATAGTGCTGACATGCAAATAGACAAAGGGAAAATAAAACATCTTCCATTACCCATATTAGCATATGAAGGTATAGAGCTATGAAGTTCTTTTTGGCCATACAAGTGATAATATAGAAGAATTATCAGCTGTTTTCTTTGAGCATTAATTGAGTTGATCTAGTTCTGATTATCAGGATCTGCAAAAAGCATCTCCAATGTGTGGGGGATCTAATAATTCCCAGAAGAAACACTTCTGTAAGTTTAAGGTACAGTAAGTATGTGTATAGACTAAATATTCTTGCAGCTTACAATCCTGTAGGTCTTTCTCTTCTAATATTGCAGAAAAGCAAACAGAAACATCAGAGGCACGAGCAGGAAGAACACCTAAGAAATAGGGCCATATCTGGCAGACAAATATACACCGTGTAGCCCCATGTGCTTCTCTTTGTAGCCTGAAGATGTGAGAGAGTTCAGAACATTGTAAGGAGAGCCCGAATAAGATATGGAGGCACTTCACATGGCTCAGCAAAGAACAAGTGGTTAAAAAAAAGAGGTTCTGGATCACTTCCTGATTGACAAAGACAAGACTGTTTTGTAAAGGCTACTGCTGTAATGCTGTAATGCTGTGTGGCTAAGGATAAAACAGCATGTATCATTACCACAGAGTAGCAACTCATCACCTCTCATATATATATGCCCAATCTTTTAATCATTATGCAGATACCACATGCACACATCTTAATAGAATTCCTCCAAGGTAAAACCTGTTAGATTAACTGCTATGAAATCTTAAAAAATTAGAGAAAGTGGCCTGTGCAGGAATGGTAATGCACAAACAATATCAATAACATTGGCTCTGTTAACTGAGCCAGAAAAGCCATGAGTAAGAAAAAAACACAGAAGCCACTTGGTCATGCCACTTATTTTCTTAATACATTCACTGTAGCATGGAATATTTTGAGATGCTCCTGCTATGTTACCTGCTAAAAGAAACCTGCACTAAAAGTCCTCAGTACAATATCAGGACTGAAAAGGACCAGGTTCTTGAATTTGCCAGGTTTTGATTAAGCAGCCAAAATTGTTTCAGTTTCATGGCTTAATAGCATGTTAGTGCTATTGTTTCAATGATAGAGCTTACATAAACCAGGATGGCATTTCTGGTTTGTTAGCAAACTCTGTAGTGCAGGACTGACTAAAATTGCTGACTTACAAACCTCATATCAAAACCTTAGGTGTACAAGACAAGCACCTCTCCAAGGCCTGAGAGGAACAGACATCTGGTAGTGCTCTACAAGTGGATGATGACAGTTGCTTCTCAAGCTTCTAACTGAAGATTATGAATAGGCTGAGCATTCAGTTGAGATCCATTAGCATCCATCTCATCACATCTTCCAGCCTGCTGCTTCCCATATTTGGAAATTAAGATTTACTCTGATGTCAACCGAGCCCCAACCTCCTCTTTAGCTATACATGACTCAAGAGCCTAATTTAGTGAGCCTATGAAAAGACAAAGTAAGAAATATTTGTCTTTTACCAGCTTTCCTGCTAAGATTAAATCAAATAATATCAATACTGCTATTACTAATAAGTAATTAACAAAGAGACCAGGATCTCCAAGCAGCTATAAAATGCTAATAATTGAAGGCACTGTGAACCCACTTTTGTCTGTGCTCTTGTATACTAGATTATTGTGATTAACAGTATAGAGAACACTGGCTTTCTCAAGCATGTGTAGGGAGGATCTGCTCACATCACGCTAATTCTTGGTGTCTGTGATATCTTTATAATCAGTGAAAGAAAATAAATATTTCTGTGAGTAACTGGTAGAATTTAGACAACTAATTAGACTTGGTGAATTTTACTCTAAAGCTGGTTATTTCTATCTACTGACTTGAGCCTAGAATAGTGCCCTGGAGTAGCACCTTACCTTCCTTCCTTTATGCAACAATGGGCTGTTTTCAAAATGTCAAAGCCTCATTCTCACTTCAAGCTGATTTAGAAGAAGACACTTGACAATGTGCCTACTGGTGTATATCCTGGTAAGTTTGAAAAACAGTTAGAGGCCAGTTCAGAGAACCTCTGCTCACAGCTACAATTCCTTACAGCCTGCTGTCTCATATTCCAAAAATAACAGTCAAATGTTTGCTTAGAATTTAACAACTAACCTTAAAACAAGCTATAGAAGAGATCATTGGGTGAGGAAGAGGCATGAAATTGTTTCACTTCTGTAATTTTAGTAGTTCACAATTCAGTATGAAGGCAAATTTTATAATAAAAGTAATTCATAATAAATAGTTTGATATGTTCTATTCATAGCAGTGACTGGTGTGCTTTTAGTTCCATTTATATACATCATATCAGTCTCAATAAACACACAAACTATAAAGAATTTCCTGTGCTGTAGTGAAGTGGATAGTTCTGTAAATAAGGTCTCATGGTAGTGACCACAGTGACTTCAACAGGATTTCATGAAACACTGACAGATTGCAGAATCATTTTTTTAAGGGTAAACCCATGATTAGAGATGACTCCTTCCTACCCAGTATTTCATAGCCTGTATGACAGGGAGAAAGCAATTTTTCTTTGCCTCCTCAGAGGCCAAAGCATGATAATGTAAGCTATTTTTACAACTTTTTAAATGCACAGTTTGATATATGCACATAGTCTGCCTTTGGGGAATAACACAGTAGTGTGGTT
Source organism: Forpus xanthops (assembly GCA_032466535.1). NCBI lineage: Eukaryota > Metazoa > Chordata > Aves > Psittaciformes > Psittacidae > Forpus > Forpus xanthops. The sequence continues at coordinate 901 of JASSUY010015452.1, read as the reverse complement.
GGTGCATATTGTTCTGTTTCTACAACTTTGTTTTGTTTTTAGTTCACCTCTCTTCAATGTAGTCTCAGGCCTTCATAGGTTTCCCATAGGTAACATAAAAGTCAACATTACTTACCTGATGGATGCAAAACCAGCTCAAGATCATTATCTCTCAAAATGCTTGTTCCTAGACCAAGGCAATAAACTTCAAAAGAAACCAAAAAATCTCTTCCTTTAAAAGCATTTGTCCCATGTATTGCATAGCCAAGGTTCAACCAATCATTTCTTACAACTGGAATGAAAATCTAAGTCCAAACAGGATAGAATCTGGGTACTAAGACAGGTAGCACACATTTCATGCTTTCTGCATTGAAATGACAAAACCGACTCATCCAGAAGACACAAGACAGGAAGAGATCAGAGGGGCAGATACTTGTGATTTGTGCCATTGTGAAAGATCTACAGAACTATCTAATTCACTTTTAGCCCTGTGACATTAAATTCAGAGAGGCAAAGAAACTCTTCTGACATTTCCTCTCACCTCTCAGGAAAGTGGAGAGAAAGCCTTTCGCAACAAAATCTTACACTGGGTCCTGGCCATTAGGAAGCATTCAGGCTAGATTTGCTTACATCTTTGCTGGAAGCAGACTGTTAGACTGGAGGGACAGAACCACTGCCACCTTTGCTGACCCAGGGACATCAGTTTGTTCACCAGGCTTCTCATCCTCTTGGATACATGCCCTTGGTCTACCTCCTATCCTTAGTTTCATCTCATATGTTCAGGGAGAATATCTTCTTACCAGGACACTTCATTCTTCCCTGTATGTCACTTCATTCTCCCTGCATGTCATAGAATCATAGAATCATAGAATAGTTAGGGTTGGAAAGGACCTCAAGATCATCTAGTTCCAACCCCCCTGCT
>JASSUY010015451.1:0-32941 GCA_032466535.1 Forpus xanthops | reverse complement strand
TGGGTTGCCCAGGGGAGTTGTGAATGCTCCATCGCTGGTGGTGTTCAAGGCCAGGCTGGACACACCCTTGGGTGACATGGTTTAGTGGGAGGTGTCCCTGCCCATGGCAAGGGGATTGGAACTAGATGATCTTAAGGGCCTTTCCAACCCTAACTATTCTATGATTCTATGATTCCTTTCTCACATTTCCCCTTTTACACAGGTAATAATGTGTATTATGCAGAATAATGTGATTTTTAATCTCCTAATCCATCAAGACAATTTTATCCAAATCACCACAAATGCTCTATATATTTATTTGACACACTGAGTTTGACACACTGAGTTATCTGGGCATGCCCTTAAAATCTGACAAAATGCTGCTACGTTCTTCAAATTGCTTAGCATTTTGTTACAACAAGCTACCACCCATCTTCACATGATAAATCTGGATCTCTGCTAAGTGTTGGAGAAAAATGCGAAAACCTCAGGTTACCATTAGCTTCCTCACAGTTTTACCTATATATACATACATAGGTATGCCTACATATATATTTCAACCCTTTTATCTTTAGTTGTATTAGTGAGTAATGCAAAAACATGACACTTCAAATTCTGCCCTTTTATAAGGCTTAGTGTTTTGTTTTAGGGGTCGTCATGGGTAACTCATGAGAGATCAGTTTCAAGCTCAAATGCTTAGGAGATCTGGTTTCTCTCTTCATAGCATCTTCTGCAGCCATGTCACAGAACATATCCCACACTTTATATTCTTTCTTCAATATCCAGATACACAGAATGCATAGAAAATTTGGAGGTTTATTTGCACTTTATGTTTGGTATGAAGCATCAAGTTACCAGGCTATGCTTGACACCTGCACTGTAGATATGCAGAATGACTGCAACCAGTAACACTTTTTCAGCCTCTTTAATCTTTTACTGCTTACGAGGCCTCCCTTTCCAGGAGTGAGTTCTTTCACCACTGGGCAGCAGGCTGGAATACACTGCTCTCTGCTGCAACATGACAAAGACCAGCTACCTACATCTAGGCAACTACCTTCATTTCTACCATTTCCATTAATTTTAGCTGGATATTTAAGGTGTTGTTTTTCATCTTTATTTCTGCATTTGCAGCATCCTGCAGCAAAGCCTGCAAGTTAAATTCTGTCAAGTCCCATAGTTCTAACCTCAAGCCACAACACTTGCTGACAAAGAGCCAGACTTAACATTTCAAGGTCTTCTTCAAAAAACTTCACAGTCTAACAAAAAGTCTGCTTTTTTCATCCACGGAAACAACTGACACCCTTGGCTATCTTTGGGCAACAGCAGACTAAAATAAGAACAAGCCCTCCCATTGATGTTTCCCACCCTTCCTACAGTGTGGCACTTCCACCCTCATAATCCATCTACCCATGTGGTCTTTGCACAATACTTAAATCTGAGCGCTGTATGTGTATGTACTTTTTAAATCATCGACTTTTCAGAAGTGCCTTGTGCTTTTGAAAGATTCAATGTGACACCGTAAGGACTCTGATTTCCAGAAAGTGCTGAGATTCATCTTCTGAAACTTCTGGACATCTTATTTATTTAATATACATTATATTAAGAAGTAGATACATGCTACACTGCCAATCTTTACAAGTGTAGCTAGGCTCTCCTTATTTAATATTCATGTCACAGGAGTAAAAATCCAGCCAAGAATCAAACTGTGGCATCCTGTGCCAAAGACAACTTACCACTCAGCTGGTAAGTTGGCAATTCAATTTACAAACCTGCATTCCTGCATTTTAATCCTTTGTAGAAAGGTGGTAATATATGAGCAATATGAAAAGAACTGGATTCAGATCATTAGAGGCTCACAAACCAAACACACGAAGCTTTGGAGGCTGTCCAAAACAAAATCATGCCTAGGTGGTGATGTCCGTTCAATAAAAATTCAATGTCATAATTATCCTCTCACTTTTTCCCCAAAGAGCATTAGTGCTCAGAACTGTGCTGCTGCTCAGCCAATTACATTAATGCTGTGAGAAGATGGATAGGGCCAGCAGCCAATCACTGTGCCAGGTCACTGCCTGCTGACGGGTAATTTACAATTATCAAGCAATTAGCAAATGCAGTGAAAATTCAACACCCCTCTCCACACAGCACACAAGAACTCATTTGAAAATGAAAAACACGCTTTAATAACTTCATTTTGACTACAGCCACACAGAAAAAAAATAAAGCCTCCTTTTTTCAATTTCTCCTCCTTTTATGACTGACAAAACACTCCACTGTCTGAATCCAGCAACCAAATATACTGTTTGACATTTCTAAACTAAACTACCTCTCCCTTATAAGTATCTATTTAACAACAGAAAACAATAAAAAATTAAGACTGCTGGTACTATTCACTCAACTATTATAATGGATACTGCTATTTAATTAACCACCTGATTAATGTCCTGTCCTGGTAGACAGGTGATAACAAGAATTAGCCAGACACCTATCTGCCAGGGAATGCAAGATTTTCTTATCTTCTCTATATTTAACAATAAATTACATTTAAAAAGCTAACTGCAACTAGACAGTTGCATGAAATGAATGTTCTTTCCCATTAATGATGAAGTTATTACTCTGTTGTGCTCACAAAAAAGAGAGCTCCCATTGCCTACACTCCCATTCCTAATTTAAAAAAAAAAAAAAAAAAAAAAAAAACAAACCAAAATTAGTGAAACATAAGTGCTTGATAATCTGGGTTTATTCACACCCACAGCTCCTCTCCCCCAGAAAAGTACTGTATCTTTTTTAGTATATGGTATGAAAATAGGAATTGACCTTCTTTAAAAAGGCAGGAAAAAGGCAGAAAAGGTCACATCAACAGTGAAATCCAAGTAGATAGAAGGAAACTCTTACATTTCTTTGTCCTCTGATATAAAATAAATAAATATCCTGACTTTAAAGAGTTGGCAAATAGGAAAAACTAGGAAAAGCTACAGGCTCCTTCTGTAAGGGGGAAGAGGAGTAAGACACAAAAAAGTCCACAACAACAAACAGCTGTTATAAAGATGTACCACTTCTGCATACACTGGACAACACTAGCCTTGCTGTACTGGGGTCAGCTCTAGCTTTCATCTTACATTTAAAGGTATCTAAGTCAGACAGAAAGAGAATTTTAAAAACAAAATATATACAAGGCTAAACATCGTCAAATAGAAAAAAGGAAAACTGACTGCATTTGACATACTTCTCTCTTCAATCTACCAGCAGCAAACTAAACTCTTTTCTGTCTATGGGGTTTCAGAACACACTCACACTGTCAACATAATAAATTTACTTTTAAAACAGTCTTTCACCTTCCTTCTGTGGAAGAAATACTTATTTCTGATTTCTTCTCCTTACACCCTCTCTATTACCATAGAGTCAGAAGGGAGAAGTAGAGGAGGGAAACCAAAGTAACAGAGAAAAATCTTCCACAAACCTGTTGCTGTGGATACTGCATTCCTCCCATGGCTGCTGCAGCCCGGCCCTGCATTCCCACGGGATAGCGTTGGGGGCCAGGAGGGCCGTAGGACTGCCCAGGGTAGGGGCTGCTCTGCTGCGCCTGAGAGTGGGGATTATTGCCCATGCCGTACAACTGGGGTCTCTTCATGACCATCGGATCCATTGGGCTGCCCTGTTGTTAAACACAAGCAAAGAAACACTTTAAGGTGTGGAAAGGTAAAGGCCAGAATAGTTACACTCACCATGGGCAAACTCTACATGTATTTTCTCAATGCTCTATACATCAAATATTGACTTGACACAAATAAGCAAAGTATCATACTCTGGTCCTTATATTACTTAGGTGAGGGTTTGAATAGTGAGTTTGGGACTTCCACAGCATTTAAAATAATAATAATAATAACAACAACAATAATCATAATTTTGCACTCAAACTTATGGTTTTCTCTTACCTACAAAAAAGGCAGAAAAAATGCCCAACAATCTTAAGAAATAAGTACACTGTTGCAAACTGATTAGCATCACTGACTTTAATGTTTAAACATAAAGAAAACTGTGCATCAAAAGAGACACAACTAGTGAAGTAGTGGACAACCCATTCAACCTTGAGAAAACAGCTCTCTTCTTACCTTGTGGGAAAGCAATAAAAAAAAAAAAGGAAAGCGGAAAGAAAACTTCCAAGAAGTGTAACGCATACAGAACACTGGATTCCAGCGCTTTCATATTGCTATCATGTGCATTAGTAAGTTTCCAGATCAAAAGGCCAGCCATAACCCACATTTCACATGGAAGTTTATTCACCTCCTTAACAGACCTCAGAAAATCCAAACAGCAGCCACTGATGGAGGGGGAGGGGAGCCAAGGGAGGGAAGTTTTATTTTTAGACTTTTTGGCAGCACTTACCAAGCACTGTAACAGTTTCAGGACAGGTGTCAACCATTGTGTGGTATTACTCTCATGTTTTATTACTGAGGACTAACTGAACCAGAAAAAATACCGTACTTCGTCAAGTACAGCGCTGTATTGTTAATATGATATCCAGCTTTTAATTCCCGAGTGCCGGTTATATTCATGGAAGAAAGGGGGGAGGGGAGCAGCTTTTAAAAAACCTATCCCAATCTCATCTTCCTGAAAGAGACGTATCCCACACCCCCTCCTCCTCCCAATAAAAAGATCTATTAACTCGCCCAGCCAGCCCACACCTCCTTGCCAGGAGCAGGATTCCTTCCCATAGCACATTTTGTACATGTTTTCCTACACTGTACTGGTGACTAGTTTAATTTGAAAGCCCCCTATGCAACACAGCCTCTACAAGTCCTTTCTGGCTATTAGGTTCTGATGCAATAGTTATTATGACAATGAACTACATTTCCCTCCCTCCCATCCCTGTTTCTTCTCATTATTGCTGTCTGTACTAACAGCACCCTGTGGCTTTTTTTTTTTTCACACACCAAGTATATGCTCTCCAAAGTAGCTGGAACTGCTGCGTGTCGTTCTCACTCTTTCCCTTCTGCAAGTAAAAAACTCAACCTTATCACTTTTTTCACTGTCTCTCCACATCCTTACCAACATCAATTTGCCAGGAAAGTCACCCAAGTCAAATAAAATATTCCAAGCGTGGACACACTACATGTGAGGAGGTAAAATGATAATCATGTCCTCCTCACACAGTACTTCCATTCACTCCAGAAGAGGACTGCCCTTTTTTGCCACCATAGCAAATTTGCACATTCATTTCTAATTTTGGCAAGTATTACTCAGCAATTTTCCCTTTATTATTTGGCTGTTCTGTGCCCAGATCAGAAGTTTCTATTTTTCCACCACTAAATGTCCCTGGGTAATCTACTATTTATATTTCATACTTTTCAAAATCAATGGTTCCCCAACCACTCCAGGCCACCTGACCCGTAACAACACTCTCATTTTTCTTTTGGTTTTCCCTTAGGCAATCATGCACTCTCACCACACTTTTAAGTAAAAGCAACACAAACACAAAGGTTTAGCAGATGGACTAGATATGCCTTCTTAGAGGGTCCCAGGGGACAACTGGAATTTCCTTCTATAGACTAAGATACTTTACCTACATTTATTTCTGTGTTTTAATGATAATTCTCCATATTGCCTGTCATATTTATCTTCTCAAATATAAATCCTTGTTCAAAGCAAGTCTTGTCTTTCCTCCACAAGTTTCTCATGAAGCCAAGCAGCACTGTTCATTGTCATCATCCTCCATTTCAGGGTATTATTTTTAGGTCTCAACTCCAGAACAACATTTATTCAAGTTCAATTTTAATTAATTTTGAGTGTAGTATTTCCTATGGCGCATTCAGTACTTAAATACAATTATAAACAATGCAGATAGCTACACGGCTAAAAGTCTGACACTTTCCGCTATTAAGACTACTTTCAGGTGCATATAAACTTTGCCAAACTTCAAGCATTTAGGCTGAAATTTTCCAGGACATATGTATGCCTGAGGCTGAAACTCTCTGGAAAATTCAGCAGAAACAGTTCAGCTATGTCTTAGAATGAGGTCACAGAAAAATACATCGTTTATGTTCTTACATAAAACACTTCAAAATACCTCTTGAATACCAGAGGGGCAGAGAATTTTAATTTGCCAGGGTGACACTGGATGTTTGTGAAGGTGGCATGGGAGCATTCGAATGTCACCAGGCCATGAGGAGCAGGGGAGGAAGAGCAGCACAGTGAGACTTCATGAGAGGAGTTACAAGGTGTATAGAAGGCAGCCTCGAATTTGCCAGACAAAGGAATAAGGACAATGGGCTAAAAAAAGCAGCAGAAACAGAAGCGAGGCATGAAGAGTTGAAAGGAAGAGGAGGAAACAAGGTCAGGAGGTGACATGGATACAGGCTGAAGAGTCTCTGTCCTCTGGACTACTGACCTCCAAGCAGCGGAGGGCTTTTATTGTGTCTATTAGGAGACTGACTCACTGCCACTTTATCCTCCCTTCCCTTCTCCTCACCAGCCTGCTGTTTCCTAGCTTCTCAGTGTTCTCTCCAGGTCAGCTGCTCCTCTTTCCCTCAGGTGACATCCGTCCACTTCAGAGAGGTGGAAGGATAAAGAGCCTGAGACACAGCTGTAACTCAAGTCACCAGGGGCTGTAAATGGTCCACAAAACTCTGAAACCAAGGAAGCTGTGGTCACTGGATACAGACATACCCCAAACTTACTGTGGACACTGCAAGTCAGGCATCAGGATCAAGGACTGGACATACTGAACATGAGAGGGCAAGACAGAGAGAGGCAAGTATCTCTAGGTAAATTAATGGGAGAAACTAGAGAGACCCACCCTAGCTGCCAGTGGTGTCTGTTCCCTCCTCTCTCCAAGGTCTTGGGGAGAGAACAAAACAGTAGAGTCCTCTGCTCATCTTTACAGTTAGAGAAGTACATCTCATCCCTGTGCTAGCCAGTCTCTATAGAGGGTGTCAACTTCCCACTGTTATTCCTTACTTCCTTTAGATCTCAACCACCTGTGCAGTGCAGCTAAAGGTGAAAACATCTACCAGATATTCAGTGGCTGTTAACATATTTCTGCAAGGCAAAACAAAACCAAACAGCTAGCTCTTTTTAACAAATATTACCACAGCAGAAGCTAAAAGCAGTTAGAATTAAGTTTGCCCTTGCAACATTAAATGAGTCTCCTTCACAGATACAACTGTATCAGTCTTTAAATACATACCTATGCTTTTGTCTGCACAGGTTGCGGATGGGCCTGTTCTAGGGGATCAGCCAAGAGGGATGGAGTGAAGGAGGTGTTATGTGCCAGAAGACTGAATGCTTCACTTACCCTATGAGTAGTGAACGCAGCAGAAGATAATTTTACCATTAAGGTAGCTGTATGCTACTCAGGTTGAACTGCAGTCTACCCCTGCATCTGCCACAGTTTTTCACTAAAAAGTTTAAAGATTTAACACATCCCTCATTTCTTGACTTGAAATAATGGGATTAAAATTGCAGGTTATACTGTGTATCTACAACTGCATCTACTGCTGAATTTGATGAGAGATGTGCTTTGAAGGTGTTCCAGAAGCTCTGTATTTCAGAAAATTTAACCTATTTCAACCATACATGGGCCACTCAAGCTTCCTACAGCAATGAATGCCTCATTTTCCCACCTTTAAAAAAGGAAAGACCTCTTCACTAGAGAGTGATTTTAGAATTTAATATGACCGTCATCAATACCATTGAAAACTCCAGCAAAAGAACAAGTTTTGTTTGCAGAACAGCGCATGGTGGGAAAGACCTGGAGCCACAAACAGCTGCTCATCAAGTACTGTGTCCCATACAGTGGAGGTAAAAATTTAATGGGAACTTTTTCCAACTTTAATGCATGCAGAGTTTCTGGCTTTAGCATTCTTTTGAACTTCATTTTTGTAACAAGATAATAAGAGTTTCTTTCACCCACAACATTTTGAGAAGTTAGGAGTTGTTAGTTGATAAATACATATTATAATATCATCTGAAGGTTCCTTTAACATTTATTAAGCTTCAATAATTTAACATTAGCTCCAAGTGTTTTCGAAGACAAGTTCCGGGTGACAGGATAAGCATGATGAGTATTAGCCACTTCATGCTGTAGGGATCAACCACCAACCACTCCACACCTGCTCTCTAGCATTTCCTGAAAATGACAGCATTGCTGTAACTTTATTACATGCTTCTAAAACCCAGTGGGCAGGTATGACCATGAATGGATGATGTGTGTATTCTCACATCTTCTATGCCTTTACTTAATTTTATTACATGCCGTACTGCAGTTTTAATTACTTTTAAAATTTTATTTTAGTGCCGTTGCAGGCATCAATATCCATTTGTTTCCTTTCCCCTCCTCCTTTACAGAAGGGTCCAATTTTTCTCTAGTGCTATTTTACTCCCAATACACACATTACCTTTTACCAATTTAGCTAGTGTTTGCTCATGCTATTTTTTAATGCCATATTCTGCCAGGCAAGCCTGAATGAATCCTGCCTCTTACTTCTGATTCTGCACCTCCTCTTCAACTTCCCACATTTCATTTAAACTTTGCATAGATCTGCAGTTTCTCAGAATACCTCAGTCTTGTTTCTTGCTTCAGTCCACAGTAATATTATAATTTATGACCCCTTTATTATAGTGCCTATTTTGTGTCAGTACCTGATTCACTTGCACATGTACTATCAGGCTTTGTAAGAAGAGAGCATTTCGTAAGAGTTCTTGCCTATTACGTGCCTTGTGAGCACATTAAAACAACCAACCGAAGGTTTGCTAATGATTTCAAAACGGCCAAGGTTTCAATCCTGGTCTTTAGATAGACGGCCTAACCATTAAGGTAGAACACAGAAAAGCCTACACTGCCCACAGATAGTAAACGAGAACCTCTTTCTGCTTCCTGCTCTTTCTTTCAATGTCTTATGCAAAAGAACACTCAAAATTCGGCATTCCTGCCATAAGCAGAAGTGGAAAAATTAATATTCTACACCCACTTGTAAACTCAGTATCACCACCACTTCTGCTCTCCTCCTAGTCAAAACAAATAAATCACCTCACCCTGAAGTACCTGACGTTCAATTTTACATTTTCTAAAGCGAGAGAGAAAAAAAAAAAAACAAACAACAAAACACTACTGTTTTCTCTCACCATTTAACCACTGTTTTCCCAGGTACCTTGTCTCTGCTTGGATCTGAGGCAGCGTGCACACTGGAATAGCTTCAGCAGCAGCCTGACCAAGTTGTATCCACTCTTCCTTTTAGGGCATTACTGATGTTACATATGCATTATATATATACTATTAAGTTATTAATGAATGTTTCACTTCTAACACCAAAATCTTTATCTGAAAGACATTTATGAACACCACCAGTCACAGTCTCAAAATATAATGCCCACGTAAAGATGCCACAAAGAACCCCACCACTGAAATCTTGAGGCAGGGAGGAGCGGGAAACACTTTAAGAAGTTCACAGTGGGATTCAGATGTGATGGTTGAGCTCTTACACAAGCCAGACAGAGCAATTCACTACAAGAAAAGAGTATTCACATGAGATGTAACTACACTTCAAGTGAAAGTGTGCTTTTTTGTTTCTTTAAACAAAAAAAGATTGAAAGCAGCATTGGTCTGGCTGACAACAGCAAATGCTGCGATTTAAACGGACTATAAGCCACAGTGCATCCCAACAACTAATGCTACATCATTTGCGCCTATAACAAAACAACATGAACTCAACACTCTCAAGTAGGCTTGCCCTCAAACTCCTAGAGCTATTGAATACAATAACTCTTTGTTTATTCATTGATCTGCAGCCAAAGCTTCTGTCTCCATATTAAAAAAGAAAAAAAAAAAGCCTCTTCGTTAATACCAAAGCCTTGAAACCTCATAATAAAGACAGCTGACAATCCATTACCGACATTCCAAGAAAGATGGGCATGGAGCTCTCAGCTCCAGGTCAGGCACCAAGTTACAAATTTATCTCCAGAGATAATCACAAGTATTCACTACAATACAATGACACAGCTGGCATGAGGATGAAACTGGGGAAAAGATAATCCATTCCTAGATAATGGATCATTTGTATGAACATGTACAAGGACTCCTCAGCCAACGTTTTTACACGACAAAAGCGTGAGTTTCAAAACACAACACTTGTTACATGTGTTCTAAATATCCATTTAAAGATGCAAACAACTATCGTAACAGTATTAATGTACAGCATTAAATTCTGACGTATTAATATTAAAATCTGAGAGGTGACTGGCAAACATGCTTCCAAGTTTTCTTTAGGGTCCTCTTTAACAAAGCCTGAAAATTGGAAGGTCAGCGAATAAGCCATTCTCTAGTAGTTATTTTGTAGACAGATAAACCTAAACAACTACAGAAAGAACAAATGACAACAAATACAGCAAAGAAACCTTTTTTTAATGAAGTATATCAAACTAACCTCTTCAGTTGCCACTAGAAGCACAGGCAATGGTTAAGACAACATCAAAAAGCAACTATACACATTTATCACAAATGATGGCTAAACCAAACCTATGCTTCTAACAAGTTCACACCACTATACAGCTCAGAACTGCTGCCCTGCAAGTTGTCTTTGTCACTGCCAGTTACTGACATACAGGTAACAAACACCCTGATTGCTCTGAAAGTCAACAGAAAGTGCAATACACCGGAACACTCAGCCTTCTTCTATAACCCACTTTACCAATTCCGAACTTCTTCAAGGAGTACCCAAGAATTATATTCCTGCCTTTACATTTGTTTTCTCCAACTTGGATATTCCATACAGAGGAGACCACCTTTCTTAGGCATGCAGAAGCTCTACTCTCCCAGTGAAAGCACTCCCCTGCAAGTTAGCTGTAATTTATAAAGCAGCAGAATTTAGGGGTTCTTAAAGATGCCTTCTAGCAAGCCTACTTGCACCCACAGAACTTGACAATGATACCAGTGCTTTTCCCACTTTCTGCCAGATTACCACCATGCTTAAGCTACTTGCATCCACAGCCCAACATCTGAACTTGAAACCTGCCCACATAGAGTGGTTTTGCACCAATACAACAGCTTTGGCACTGGAACACGTGAGATACAGGCACAGTGCTCAGTCTACCATTTCTGCTACTGAAATAGTAACCTGTGGCAGGAGACCAAGGCAGATAGAGAGGGAAAACAGTATCTCAGAGTTGTCAGGCTAGATTCACCAGAGGGTGTCTCACAGCTCTAAGGCCTCCTCAGAAGCCAACACTATGGTGCAACAAGGAAGAGAAAATCCATTCACAAACCCAGAAAACTGTAAGTTAAATAAAAGCCCCACCCAGAATACCAGTTACTTCTGTTTTGTCTGGCAATGAGGTTCTCAGCTTCCTAGACAAGTAAACACCTTCACTCACTGTGCATGGCTGCCATCTGGAACTCAAAAAAAACAAAACTCTCTCACCTACTCTGCACAGCTCTTACACAAACATGGAGTTAGATGGACAGAAAAGGATGTACTAAAAATAGTGTCCATCAGGCAAGGAGTAGAGAGCAGCCTCAGATGGAAAGAGGGGAGCTCTGCAGGAAGGCTCCCCGCAGAGAAGTACTGGACTAGAAGGGGAAAAATGCAGAAAGTCCCAAAAACTGGTAAGGGACAGAAGGGAGGTAGGGAGAATATAAATGAAAGATATCCTACGTCCACTTTGAATTTTAAAGAAAAATCTTCCTAAACCTAATAAATATTCAAGTAGATATGAATCCATTTTCTCAGTTACTTCGCTTTACAAGCAAAAATAAAAGTTAGATGCATTTAATTGCTGGAAAGAGCACTAGCTGAGAAAGTGGAGTTATGGACACCGGGGAGAATAGTGTAGGCACAGAAAGGTAATAACCAATCGCATCTAGGTCACAAGCCAAAAGTACATACAGTTAGCTTCAGATTTTTTCCACTCCAAGTGTTATATATAGTTCTATATTAACACACACACACACACACACAAAAAAGGTATGCTGGTCATATATCCTCAGCATTTATGGCAAATTATTAATCAAGTCCCACCTGAAACAATTTGTTAAATTGATTTTAATCACTGGGCCTCTCATGTGAAGCTTTGTATAATCAGCATTTCATTTACAAAATTAATTGCCTGATTGATTCTCAAGAGGCAGTAGCTGTCATTACACTGCTGTCATAACTTTTGAGTAGGGGTGTCACAACACTGAATTCTGACAGTATGAAGAGCACTGCTATTTAAAAATTGAGGGCGGGGAGGTAGGGGGGAAACAAATACAGTGATTTCACAGAATTGCTCTTTAGTCCGACAGAATGTTAAAACCATTTCCCAGCCGTTCCAGCCAACCTCCCTGTTTCCCATTCATTGAATAATGTGCTACTCAGCTATTCAGTCTCTTTTCTTAGAAGCAGGTTCATTTAATTCAATTTTATCATAGTTGTGGTTGCATAAAATGAGTTTGTTGTATACACAAAAGATTTAATCACCGGCTCTCTTAAGTTTATTTGTAGAGCACAGTTTGACTTTCAAACACATAGAACTTCTTTTCCTCACATCCACAACCTTCTGGAAAGATATCTCAAGTTGTTTTTTATTGTTTATTTTTAAACAGAGCAAAGCAAACCATAATTTTACAGAACTTATCTAGGTGCTCCTTGAGAAAGCTTTTTTCCTTCCCCAGTATTTTAAGCTATGCATAAGCCTCAAGCCCCTGACAGAGTTGGAAGCAGAGCTCCTATACTTGATGTAGCTTCTTCTATACCCCCCACCACTACATTCTTGGAAAAGACCAGTGCTCCAGTGAGGCAATGCAGGGTTAGGGCACCAAGTCATAAGACAGAGCTTCTATTCCTGGCTCAGCAGCTGATCTGCTATGCAAACACGAGCACAACACTTCACCTTTCTGCGACTGGGTTTTCACTCTCATAATAACAAGTATTATATGCACTCTTAACAAGGAAAAAGACATGAAGACTTTGGGGAGACTGATGTCAGTTATGATTAACAAGGAACAGGACTAGGAGTCAGAAGTGAGTAGGCTAAGGGCGGATTAAAAAAAACCCTCTGGAAGGTTTTCAAAAGGAGAACGTTGTTACAGCATCACAGGCTGTAACAAGGTATTCTGAACTCTCAGAAACCTACCTTCAGATGGAAAAAGGTGTCTGGATACGTTAAAAAAAAAAAAAAAAAAAGAAAAATCCCTACCTTAAATTTCTGCTGGAACACTTAGAACAGTATTAATGCCTTGGAGAAAATGACCTATTTCTAAGATGTCCAAAAATAAGCCCCTCAACTTCTCAAATTCAACCTTATGCGCTAGATTTCATCAAGTACTCCCGAATGAAACATATTTAAAATTTCTAGGCCATGCTCTGAGATTACACTATTACAAAAAAAGCAAATGTCAACTCTTAAAAAACTGAATTATACCCACTGCTGGCATTTGTAATGGACCTCACCAGAATGCAATTCCAGAATAAATCAAGAGTCCAGGTGACACTAGAATCTAGTGGATACTCTAAGAAACACAGCCCCTTTCCCTTTACAAACCCCAGCTTTTACTCTTATCCCTGACTGCTGGTTATATCCTTTTGATATATCAAAGATTTTTTGCATTCTTTTCTGCAAAGTGCCCTGCCACCCTCTTCCGAGAACACAGCGTAAGTTCCTTTGGTGAAGACTCTAATGTAATTTTGTCTATTTTTGCAGCTGTTCAAGTTCATGATGAATAAAATCAGGCAGAAAAATGCTAAAAAAATAACAATAAAAACAACCCCATATCACACACACAAGAACAAAAGAAAACCAATCAACCCACTTATGGAATGGATAGAATACAGGCATAAAGAAGCATAAAGAAGCATAAACGGATAACAGAATGGAAAGCTCCACCACGAGCAACAAAAGCAGTTAGCTGTCTTTCTTTTTCATAGCCATACCATGACATGGCAACTAAGGAAAGTTCAGGAAGTTCTGCCCACACTGAGAAATGGTTGCCAAAGAGTTTTAAGAGTTATATTCTACTGCCACACCAGGAAGAAAAGCAGCTCAGGAAAAGGAGACAAATCAGTCACGTTACATCAAGTGATAGTAGACTTGGACATTAAAAAGAAGTGCAAAGCACTGGATTTCTGTGGGTCTTTTTTGGTTTCTAGCCTCACAGCAGGTAGCATACTTGCTAATCTGGTATTTTTTCTTTTCAACACCTTTTTTTAATTAGGTAAGAAATGGCCTTAATTAAATAAGAAAACAGGGACAAGCCTGTAGCTAGAGACAATATATGCAAAAATTCCTACAGGATATATTTAGGATCAGGACTAATGGGAAGGCAAACTCATCTCTATAACAGAAGCCTTGTCACTTCTTCAACTGCCAAGAAACTGCTTCTCTTGTAACATTCTCTACATTAAAACTGTTCCTGTAAAGGCTAAAAAATCTTGGTTGCAAATAGTGCAAAATATTAATAGTTACCTGGAAACCAACTGGTTCACCTTTTTCACAATCACTCCATAACAGCATCTGTATCATGCTGGTTGAACATCATAAAAATCCACTGCCCCAGTTAGAGACATACCAGCAGCATCAGCTCAGTCCAAGGGTCAGCTAGAAACAGACAATCAATATGGGGCTAGACACCCATGTTGTGGAGCTGGAGCAACATAATTTTGATGAGTACTTGCCTATGATTATTACAGCATTTATAATGATCATCCTCATCAACACAGACACTGTCAGAAGCATGGAACCAAGTTTCTGGGAAGGATGAAAACAAATAAAAATTCACCAGCAGCAGCAGGTGATTTGAAGCTTTTATTAAAAAGCTTCTTTCAGTTAGTTAAAATAAAAATTAAAAACCACCCCCAGAACAAGCTACACTTACGAGTGAAAATCTTCATTACTGATTGAAAACATTTAATAGTTAAGTAATAAATTAGAAAAAACGTAGACTGAAGGTTGAAGACCTTGTATTACTTGAAAGAACAATGTGATTGGAAATCATGAATTCACACACATGCCTACATTCACACCAGCTCTTTTGTTTAATGTAACTGATTCCCAAGTATCATTTTACAATTCTGATTAGGTCTTACAAAAATCTTGTTTATTAAATTGCTTTCTTTAGGCATGCATAGCTGCTAATTTGTTTCCAACTAAATCATGTATCATCTGAAAAAGATTACATTGCAAGGGCAAAACAACACTCCTGGGATTATGCTTCATCTGGATTTTAGAATTAAAAGGACAAATATTACAGGAGTTGTAAATTTCCCTGCAAAGGTGGTGGCGGCAAGAACATCCTGCAACAGAGTAATTCCAGAACTACAATGCATGTAGCAGCCATACTAGGAGATATACAGAAAGTCAAAAACTCAAAGTATTAAGGGATCTGTTCAGATTCAAACTTCAATTTCTACAAGAAAAAAAAAATGCTCTTTAAATCAACACATATGCAATTATAGAAACATATTTGTAAGCAAAATCAATAATGGCAGCAAGAAAATTAAAAGTTCCACTGATAAAAAAAGACTACCAGCTCTAATACTCACAGGTTTTAAACAAACTTAAAAATTCATAGAGATTTGGGAATGACTCCTAAAGAAATGTAAGGAACAGGCTTCCAAAACCTTATCTGGATATAAATATACGTTTCTCTATGGTTTACTCAGAAAAAACCCTGACCTGGGTTTAAACCAAGTCAAATTCTGGTTTAACCCTAGTTCCTTCACCTACTTCTCACACAAAACCAGCAAAAGTTATGTTTTCACTGCTCTTTTCACAATCACTACAAAAGGGACAAATACTTCCACAAACACTGGCAGACTATGAAACATCCTAGAGCATCTCGGCACAAAGAAACACATGCATGTAACACATGCACATGGGTAAGTGCACAAATATGGAAGCAGGATTAATCATGGGTTTGAACCTCTGCACCACATTATCCTGGATGTTCAGAATTAACTGCATGGTTTTATTATAGCTAGTATCCAGAACTTTCAGCTTCTGTACAAAGAAGGCATGTGTTTTCAATATGCAACTGTAATTTTCTTTGATATCACACCATTTAGAATTAAATTAAAAATCAACATACGAGACATATCTGGTCAGAGAAATATGAAAGCAGGAAAGCCGATCCACTTCAGCATTTCTTATCCCAAAACCATCATCTAGCAGGAAACCTGACTATGCCATACTCAATAGAATTTCCTCCCCTCTCCCACAGCAGAAACCATTAGTTTGAAATTCTGTCTGCCCAAAAACGCTTGGCTTCTTTCCACACCTATGACCTCTTATTTCCCAGTCCTTAAGAGAGCCCACATCAGTCTTCATGTGAAAACAGCAAAACAACTTTCCCAAAAACACTTCAAAAAAACTTTTATTAGAGAGGATATTCAGAATTAATGATCCCCTTTTGGCCGAAACACAAAATACAGCATTCCCAACTTCCTAAAATTACCAAATCTAAAACAGAATTAAAATTAACCATCAGATTAAATGGTAAAATAGAGAAGGAAATTACTGTCTTCATAAAAAACACTGAAGCGGTACAGGTATAGGGAAACTTTCCCGTATGCCCAAGTAAGCTATTTTTGAGGTCAACAGCAATTTGAATATATTTACATTTAATCTTTCTCCAAGGCTGCAACTTACAGCAGCATCTTCCTGCAGCTGATGAGGGCTGAAAAGAGCTCATTCTGTCAAAATAATTTGGCTCTAAATGACCTCTTCTGACTAGGCCAAAGAGAGGTGTTTCTCAGCTGCTATAACTAAAACGTAAAATAGAGCAAACAAGCCCAAAGACCCATTTTAGCAACAGAGTATCTGCAATTCCAATTTTAGGTACTGTTCAATTTAGAAAGATGTCATTCATCTGACACTTATTTACAAACATCAATTTACTTTTAAAGAGATGCAGATACCATGTGTAAAATTCTGAGACGTACATTCTATTTATTCTTCAAAGAGAAAAGATCTTTTCTTAAAGCCACATTATTCACTTCATATATAACCTGGCATTTCAGCTAAACCCAGCTCTTCTGCCAACTACTATGATTTCTTGAATGTATTCTTCTCCTTCTCCCTTTACACTCCTACCCGTAGTTGTGGGTTTTTTTTTTTCCCACTCTGCTCTTCCACACAAAAAGAAACTGAATAAAAAAAGGAAAACCGAAACTGATTTAGACACCAAAAATACTGTCAAGTATGAAAACGAGATGCTACACATTTTTAAACTAAACTGCTCAGTGCCCAAGAAGATAATACATTGGTTACAAAGCTAACACAGAAAAAGAACTGTTTCAGGAAGAAATACACCTGAAAAACAGACAACCAGATAAAATTAGAAATTGGCATTACATTCAGAATCACACAAACATCATTAGACTATTTGGACAGAAAACATTACGTTTCCAAAAACCAGAAACAACCCAGATACTTGAAATAATCATGTATGAATCCACATATCCTCTCACACCAGTTTCATGCCAAGTTCAGCTTGCACAAAGCTTTGGGAGGGCAGGTGGAAGCACATGTATAAATAACTCCTTTTTGCTCAGTCTGCTACTACTACAGGATAGAGCAACATCTGTCATGAGTGGTTTAGGTCTGTGCTATCCTGTCTCGGAGCAGAGGGATGGATTAAATGACCTCCTGATGTCCCCTAATGTCCGGTCTTGCTCTTCTATGATTTGGAGGTTATTACATCACCTCTTTTATTTTAAGACTTCTGTTTCTGCAATTTGCTTTTCATTTGAAGTCATAAATCTCAATTTCTACCACAATGAGATAACATGAACACTGTAACACTACATATGTACTAGAAATACTGACAAAAGAAAATTAAGAGGATGAAAAAGCATGTTTTCAAACCAGACACTTCTTAAGAAGTAAAAAAGATACAACAGAAAAACCATTTATAAGGAATCTGTGTTGATATCTGCAGAAACTGCTAAAATACTGTAAAGAAGTATTTACATATTCCTATTTTGGGGGAGGTGTGAAGGATGAGACATGCTGTATTTTAAGCAGCAAAGAGAACCAGAGGAGATGGCCAACTTAAAGCAACATCCATATAAATACTTCTCTACATACCCGCTTCTGACTGAATGAGACTGAAGAAATCACCCCTACCAAACACACTTTCTAAACATCACCCTTTCTCTGACTACATCATATGCACCTGCATCCTCTCCTCTCTCTGCAACCAATCTGAGTTACTCCTTGCACAACAAGTGCCTACAAAGTCAGGTACGATCCTGTCTTGAGATGAAGACCAACAAATTTCAGCAATTCTCCAAACAAGTAATACTTTTTGAAGAATTTCTGTCCCAGCTTCATCAAGGAAGCTTCTTTCTGTGATCCACAGAGATATACGCAATTACAGGCACAGCACAAAAAAAAAACCCTTGAGGAATAATGAGAAACAGGAGACAAAAAGCGTCAAACAGAATTCATTAGACAGTCACAGACTTCTCCACCTGTTGTGTTGTACACTGGATACTTGTAAAACCACAGAGGGGAAAAAGAAAAATGCAGGTATACCCAAGCAGCTAGGAACATAAATTTTGATCCCTTTTTACATTCTATTGTTATCCACAACACAGGATGCTGTTAATTGGCCAAAGTAATTGGTTTAAATACTCAAGTTCCATTATAAAAATACACTATGAAAATGCTTAGACACTTATCACAACCAAGAAATTTTTAACTAAAGTTCAAAGCTGAAAAGGCACTAGGGACTTGTCTACACTGAAGGGAAAAAAATGCATAATTATACCAATATAACTAGCTCAGTGCGGAAATTTGCTCCAGTATAAGAGCACCCTTTCCCACTTAAGCTTACGTGCTTTGGAAGCAGAGTAAGATAAAACGTGTAAACTCTTATTCTGGTATAAGAGTGTCTCCATAGGGAGTTATATTGGTATAATTATAGCATATAATTATAGCACATAGTTGTGCCATTAAATTTCCTTGTGTAGACAAGCACTGGTTGCCCAGTCCACATATATTTTCTAGCAAACCAAATGGTTATCAAATTCCAATAGAGGCACATAAAATACTTAGCTTTTATTTTTGTTTGATGAACCTTCTTCATTTTAAAGTGATGAATTACTTCAATTAATCTTCCTTGAAAATACTTTCCTCTTTGCTATCCTACATGGTAATACATTATTCTTCTGGTGGAGGGATCATAAACTAACACTTTAAGAACAACTGCAATATCTCCCACACTGATTTAGGTTCTCATCATATAAAGTAAGTGGTGAGAAATCAGGTACAAGGAAAGAATAAGGAAGGTGCTGTTTCCACATTTGACTGTTAGACTCGCACCTTTTACAGTACATCCCCAGCTACTTTAAACAGTCAAGTGCTTCAATAATTTAGTCTCTATCCTTCTGACAATTTCATTCTCACCTCATTTGCTATGGAAGTTAAAAAACTCTCAGCCAACCTTGAGGAAGCCAGACTTCCTCCTCTGCCCTCGCACACCCTGGGGGGCAAACTGTATATAAAACCCATACCACTAGCTGAAATTCAAAATGTAAGAAAAACAGCTAGAAGATAAACAAACTATAGAACTACAGAAATGCCTTCAGAGTCTTTTGAAAACATGCAACTTTTTAGAGGACACCAAGCTCAGAAACCCAAGGGTAAGCCAAACAAATTGTCACTAAGAAAGATCCCTTACAAAACAAAGGGAGCAAACAGAAGCAAGGGTTACACCAGGCTCCAAAAAGTAGAAAGCACTGACACCCTGACACAAAGATGTCAGCTAAATTATTAATAGCAACAATGTTTCAGTTTCGGTACTTTGAACACTCTACTAAGAAAGGTTAAGCTACCCTGAAGAGAGAATTAAGGATTACTGTAACCATTTTGCAGGACCTGCAGGTAAACCTCTTTCAAAAAAACACCTTTTTTCCTCTTCAAAAATTTTGCATAAAATTGCATTGTCAAAAAGGGCTCTTGGCAGGACAGGCATCCCCGTGTTTTCTTTTGTATTTCTGAACAATTGCATCCACTGGCATTACGCTGGGTTTCATTGCTTGGTTTTGGGACATATCTATTGCACTCCAAACACACCTTGCTTGCTCCCACAGACACCAGCTCCCTCGAGCTGCCCCTTCCCTCCTCCCTGTGCCCAGCACAGTCCCTCAGCCCTGCCAAAGCACTCAGTACATTCCCTGCCCTATGTGATGCCCCACAGACAGAACCCTGAAGTGACAAGCAGGAGGGCTGACAAGCCGCAGGGAGCACCAGTGCTGGGCATGAAGGACCACCACTATGGCAGCTCCTTTCCAGAGGCACCCGCTTCACAGCTGAAGGGCCAGCAATGGGCAAAGAGCTTTCAATGGACTGAAGCAGCATCTACACAACGAAACTGCTGCCCTGTTTCCAAATCAAGGGCTCACACCTTTGTATGGAAACTGTGTACCTAAACATTAAGGTCAACTGATCTGGAAACTCATCCTGCTATTTTAAAATTTGCCAGCATGCCTCATGCCTGCAAAGATACTTGAAAAGAAACATGCAAAAATTTAACGTATCAAAAGAAAAGGAACAGCAGGACAAACTCTGAATAGGTATTATAAAAAAGGACAACAAAAACAGAAATGCATCAAGCTTAACAGGAAATGGGTATTAAAACCATTAGTTCTAATGGGTTAGAAAGATAATGAGAGTAAGGTTAGTCCTCCAGAACTCCCAACAGAAGTCTGGAGTGATTTGCCTGTATGATTTGCAAACACTGTAAGTAGTGGAAGAAATTAAATTCACTTTGCCCTTTGACATCAACACCTGAGCTTATCGGTTTAGACCTTCTTTAGAACGAAGGGAAAAAACATGTAACTTCAGGAGCATGATTCATTAGACCTGCATTATATGTCTGCTTCAAGATGAGATGATTCACACCAAGAAATGACTATTTCTTTACATCAAAGAGACCCAAAAAGATCAAGTATAAATGCCTACAATACGTACTGTTAGATGAGTCCCACCCTTGAAATATAGTATTTCAAAGCTACTAAAGGCTTATTTAGCCACTGCAATTTGTATACTTCGTATAATTATCATCTTGGTGAGAAAAAATGTAAATCTCTTTTACCCTCTGGGTCAGCTTCTTCCCTTTTTAAAAGGAGGATAACAATGATTCTCTGCTCTAAACAAACACTGGGAAATGAAATATCTGTCATATCTGCAGAGTGATTTTACACTCAAGAATACAGTCTCATGCTGAGTTTATGCTGATAACAGACCTGTACCACCACCAGAAAGGGACTGTCCTGCCCTGACCCTCACCCCCCGGCTGAACTTGCCAGGCTCTCCCTTGCCTCATGTCTGCACTGTAAAGGCTGTGCTCAAAGTCAGATCAGCTCAATGACCTGGCTGAAAGCTATAACCATTCACGGGTTTTGTTTGGCAGGATTAGTTTTCAGGCAAATCAGTGAGCTGATGGGACTCACCTTAGGACACAAGGGAAGCAGCAGGGAGCCGATAAAAGAGTGGGATGGGTCTTTTCAGCAGAAGTGAAATCTTAGATTAGCTTCAGATGATCGTCAGACTCACTCTCTGGTGTAAGACCTTTTAGTAATACAGAACTCGATAAAAGAGTGCCCAAGGAGCATAACAAAAGGTGACAGAAAAACGCAGACATAAACAAATTAGATTTTCAAGTTTTCTTCGGTTTTCCCCGAAAGAAATTCTGGCTTGATACCTACGCAAAAGGCACATGTCCATTTAATTCAAGGCATTTTCCTATATTTTTATGTGTTACAACCTTTCTCCTGCCAATTTGCTCTTTGCTTCAGCCCCTGATCCTCAAATGCCAAGAATAAAAACCTGCCTTTCTGAGGAATACCCACTTGGATCTTCTGATAAATGTCTGAAGAATGTGCTCAATTAAAAAAAAAAAACAAAAAACTCCCTGTTTTTTCCCAAGTATTGATCTAAAAACACCAAAACGTTTACTGAATGCTCAGTACCAGACTGAGTATCATTTTTTCTGGAGGGAGGAGGCAGAAGGGAGGGAGGAGGGAGGGAGGAAAGCCCTCCGTAATTAGAAAAAGCCATGTTCATCATCTCCTTCAGTCTACAATAGGATATATACACCCACTTCTGAAGAGGAAAAACTGTGTTTCTATCTATTCTGGCACCCTGGCTGCGACAACTTGCTCGAATAAAACAGACAACCATATGTGAGTTAAAGGACTTAAGAAAGCAAAAATGTCATCAGAAATCTTAATTATTTGAACCTTCTCCCATGACGCCATGACCAGCCTTAAACAAAAAGCCCCTACTTTCTTCCTCCATCTCTTCAAGACAACACCAACCCCAAGCAAAGTAAAAATCTAAACTGAATGTTAAAAGCCAGAGTAGATTGAGGGAACAAACAGGGTACGTCAGACTCACCTTTTTCAAACCTAAAGGACAAATAACTATCACAGCTACATCTGAGATTTTTTTTTTCTTTTAGGGAACAAGATTACTGCAAATAAACATCTAGGTCTTCTTAGAGGCAAAGCAATAGAATTTGGAGACTACCATGAAAGAAGAAATCGGCTTTTGTTCATTAAATTCCTAAGGTATTTTCCTAGAACAATGGAACTTTAACTAACTTTTTTAATAGGCTTCATTCACCATCTTAACTAACTACATCCCCCCCAAACAAAATATGACACAGTGGAATGCAACTAACCATAGCTAGCAGCTTGCTACTCTCTATAGAGAAAATTAAAAGGAAAACATATGTATGAAATGAAGTATTAGGTACTATAAAATTGCACAGACTGCATCTAGCACATCACATTCATTACTTAATACAGACAATTACACACAGTGTTTCTTCTCAGTTCCTGCCTTTTCTACACTTTTCACATACACAGCAACACCATACTTCAATTTCGATGCAGACATCTTTTCAAGTATCGTTTCAGCAAATATAGAAAGAGAAATTTTTAATTACAGCTGCCATGCCAGGTAAAAAGCAAAGAAACTATGCACATAAACATTTACATTCCAGCTTGATTTTTTGTCCTTTGCTTCCTTTTCTTCTGTTTTCTGTTACTTAGAGGAACCTAAAAAAATAGGGCACCAGCAAGCACAGAAAAGTACTTGTGTGATCCCCCTTATAACAATGCCAAAACTCACCAGGATTCGTGGCTTGCCTGGTCAGGTTTTTGATGGCCTTTTTTTTTAATGCAGCTTGACCCCGGGTCACTAGAAGAGCCTACACAGGAAGCTGGCTGGCAAAGGCACTTTCCCTGCTGTCACTCCTTCCCAACAACATTTGCACACAGATCCATTGGTGGACAGAAAGGAGCAAATGTAAGTAAAAGGGAGGGATTGGTACCATGGTCACTCAAAAGCTATTTTTTCCCTGTATATGTGATCACGCTGCTTACTCTCCAGCAACTGTAAAATGGCAGAAGACAATAGGACTGGTTTTTCCATCACTCCAATGATTTGGAAAAAGAGGAATTTCAGAGAACTTAAAAGAAAAAGAAGTATCACAAGACAAAGGGGCAAAAAGAAAGATGACAACATTTGGATACAAGAAAGTAGTGTAACTTCAGGAAGAAAAGAAGTAAGGCAAAAGCAAATAATCCACTAATAACTCTCAAACTCTCTGCAGAACAGAGGAAGAACCTTGAGCAATCATATTCCACAACAGAGGTGACACACGAAAGTGTCAGCATCTCCAGAAAAACTAGAGGATTACACTATTCTTCCATTTACCATTCTGCCAACCACACTCTATCGCAAAATAACACGTGCCCTCCCTCCTCCAATAACAAAGCATGTTATTCTTACTATTATTATTAAAATGCACTGCGAGGAATAGGGGGCTATGTAACATCTTCCTGAGGCAGGCGATCCCTCTCCACTGCTTATTCATGAAGTGCCGCATTTGGCAATTTCCTCATGAACAATCAAATCCCTAACAAGTATCCCAATGTATGAGACAACCAGCCCATGTCCCTAAATCAAATATTTTTTGAGGGCCTCAATTCATCCAGAAAACATTTTGACTGTCACCAGCATTCACACATAAAATTCTCGACATCACAGACTGCAGTAGCCCTCAGATCCCAAATTAATTCTTGGATAAATCTTTTTCTTTATTTTTAAATGCTGGTAACCACACTGACATGTTGAGTACTTCAAGAAGACTGCTCTAAAACACAAGTGAGTTTGTTTCAGATGCTGCCCCACCAGCCCCTCCTCTTTAAAGGAAGAGCTCAATTAAGTTAGGAAGTGAGGAACTGTTCTTCTGAATGATTTTAAATGCTTTTTTTTAGTTGTGGTTGGATCTCAGTTAGTGTAATTGCTATTTATATCAAAACATTAAAAGGTCTGGTTATGGGGTTTATTAGAAAAGCAAAATGTGTTTTTAATGCTCTAAAAAAAGAAACCACAACAAAATAGTTTGTAGCACTATTTTCCCCTGTATTTGCATACCACAAGCTCAACAACAAAAAGTGTATTCTATAGAAAATTAGAAATCCCCAAACACCACTGAAGCAGTAGCTCCTACAGTTCATTAGCAGGAAAAATGGTTTCGTGGTAGTCTCCCCAACCTGGCACAAGTGATGCGTGTTAGCTTCAGGATTTAAAAGAAAAAATATATAAATCAAAATACAACATACAAGACAAACAAATAGAATATCTCTTAATTAGCAAAACCTACAAAATTCAATGTAAACCGAGCATCACTTAAAGAAAACTGCTAGCAACACTCCACATAAGGTTTTGAAGATGTGAAGGCAGAGCATCACACGGGAGAAAACCTCTGAAAAGCAGCTCAGTGGCACACAGTCAAGAACTATCGTTTGAAATAAACAAGGGTATTCCCCAAACTTCTCTTTTTCACTGGCACCTCCCGCAGCAGCCCACCTGCAGGCCCATGCTCCCATTCCCTCCCGCATGTCACCGCAGTCCAATTTCCTTGCGTTACCTTTGCCCAGGTCAGGGATGAATGGCTGTCAAATTCCCCGAGGAATAAAGGGGGGAGGAGGGGGAGAAGGAAAAAAAGCCCCACAGCACCACTACCCCCCTTTCTTCCTGAGGCAGCAAGTTTCAATTGCGGGAGCACATGGCTAATCTCCATATGTGAAGGTCAGGGCACTCCAGCCGGGGAGGTGAAGAATGGAGCAGCTCACATAAGGGGCCGCCTCGCACACCCAGGCCTGCTGCCCGACAAGCGAGATTGTTGAAAAGCAATAGATAGCTTCTGGCAGAGGCAAGGGGAAAAATATTTTGATCATGTGACTCTATACAAGCTAACTAGCTTGCTTCATGTGTGAAACTTTTACAGATGCTACAAATACCACGTTTGTAAGTGGCCCCGGAACGCAGCCTGCTCCCTGCCCTGCCCAAGGAAGCCTCAATTGCCAATGCAGCCTTTTCTACACGCTGGAAATTTCTCAATCAAGCAGAACTTCAGTTTAAAACAAATAACCCAAAACGGAATACAACCAGCTAACAGCCATCTATATATTACTGGCACTTCTCATAATCACTAAACACAGGGCACCATGAAGTCACCGCCCTCGCACAAGTCTACCTTGCTGTTTATAGGAAGCAAGAGCTGTCAAATGAGAGTAAAAGTGCCAAATAAACATTATTTTGCTATTGCTTCTACACAGCGAAAGCAGCCTCCTATGTACCTACCTGTATTTTTCCAGAAATATTTCTTTAAATAGCCTCTATGACCATCTGTAAATATCCTAAACCAGCAACAGCTCTAAAGAACACACTCGTTTTTCTTGACTCGGGAATTTCAAGCAATGGTAATTTAAAGTAGAAAAAAAATTATAAAAGCACAATTATTTTCCATAAATCATGCCTGAAAGTAAGACATCAATACTACCATCTCACATAAACAGAATATCCAAAATACTCACAACATGAATTGCCACACACACAAAAAAAATAACGCAGAACTCCATACATTCCACCCAAATCAAAGGCTGCAAATAAACCAGCATATTCCTTTGATGCTGTCAAAACAAACCTCCTTATCTTTATTTTTAACTTTAAAAGAATAAAATTTAAGAACTACAAATCCTGTCCTTGTGCTTTCAAAAGACATCTTCACAGCTGATGTTTCAGTACCTTGCTTACAAACAAGTAAGCCTGACAAGCTAACTAAATAATATGATCAGTGTTGGGAACACCTTGTCTCAGATCCCATCCAAACAGAGATGAAGGTACAGTGCAGACTGGATACCTTCACACGTAACAAGTATTTAGGCTGCCTATATATAGTGGACGATACTGTAATAATTATTTGAGTTTGATGTGTGCTTTTAAATAAGGGAAATATTATCCTAACTTTAACAAAGAGAAACTGAGGCATCCAACAGTAAAACTAGCAACCTTTAGACGATACAGTCAGCAGACAACTATCCAGAACTCCTGCACCAATCCCCAACTCATACCATTTTCCTGAAGTCACATAATTTACCTACCATGGCTGAATTCACTGCTTGTGTAAAGAAGGTACTATTCCATTTCAATCAATCTACAAATTAAGCCATGTCCACACTGGGAATGGCACGCATGACTACAATTATGTTTTAAACCAGGATATCTCCTTTTGGGATTTTCTGAACCAATCTTCTTTCTTCAGTCAAACAAACAGAAAACAACCATGCTCAAACTTCAGGCTCTTCTGTGAAAGCCAGCTACACCAGAGACTGTGCTACAGTAAGACAGCCCTCTTTTACCTGCATAACACAGATCACTTCCTGCTTTTAAAACACAACCAAAACCTTGTGGAAAATTCAGCGATTTACCTCTACTTTAACAGCCTAAACACCTCAGGAGAGCCTCCTTATAAAAGCTTATTTTGCCAGCGTAGATACACTATCACCCCAATGGTAAACTAAATACAAAGGGGTTTGCCACAACAGCTATTAGTCAGGGATGCAATTAATTCCCTGAACCTAACTATTCAGCTACAACAGAAGCTCGGTGGACCTGGCCACACGGTCTTTAAAAGGCAAATAAGTGGATTCAGTAACTCCACAGAATCAAAAGCGTTTTGTAATTAATCCAGGTAAAAAATTTACTTACATCCAACAGAAATCCCTGCTACTGAAGATTTATTTTTTGAGTAAGTAGATACCTAAGTAAGTATCAAACAAAGCTCTCAATGAAAAAAACACACACATGTAACAGTTTAAAGCAGAAGTTTACAAGATCCTATTAGTAACACAAGTAACACTATCCCCTAAGAAAAAAAAAGTTATACATGACGTTTTCCCCATTTTCATGGGTTTTTTTTTTTTTTTATCAAACAAGTTAAGAAAACAAGTAACAGACAAAAATCCCACATACATCTAACTTAAAAACAGACAGACAAAATAACACAAAAAAGACTGGGAGAAAATTCCTTCCCCACCCCCAATGGTCAAAGGGAGATTGGGGGGAGGGAGTGAGGGTAGCAGGAAGAGATCAGCAACACAGACCTACAGCTGGAAGCATCAGAGGGCCTATTACTCAGATGGATGTCTTCATAAACAATTATCAGATCATAAACCTGAATTCAGTATCTTTTCAAGTCTGAGAAGGCCACAGCGCAGGTGGGAAGAGACGGCACAGCAATGAATTCCTAAGTGCAGAACACCATTTGGCAACTGGGCAAGTTCAGGTGCAAAAGATTAACTAAATTAACAGTTCTTGAAATTCGAGAAAGGAAACTAATAGGTTATGTATTTCTATACATGCTCAGTCTTTCTGACATAAGTTACTAAACCCACCATGACTCAAAGCAAGAAGTAATATGCAAGTAGATCGACTTGACAGATCCATACTGAAAGCAATTCCTTATACACACTGCAGAACCACCAAACTCTGGTTTACATCCACAATTTAGCCACTACCCGTTCAGAAATTCAGCATCCTCATGACTTGGCTTGATAGTTTGTAAGGAAATTAACATTTCCACTACACACAGAATATAAATGCATGATACATCAACACCCCTTCAAATCACATTCACTGAAAACTTTTACATAGATTTCACATAGATTTCAATAAACATAAATGAAACATTTTGATAATACCATCAGGATAATGGTCTTAGATGACAGAATTTTCTAACTAGTTGCAGGTGCCTTCAGATGAAGCAAGCATCCTATACAGGGAATACAGAGTTTGCTAAAAGGTACTTTACTGCTTTAGGTAATTACTTGCATTAGGAACAATTCCCCTATGAAAAGCAATCTTTAAACAAGAAACAACAGTTGTGATTTCTGCCTCAAATCTGTTCTTTTTAGAAATGAAGCCAATTTCTCTGCCAGATACACTGGACTTGGTGGTAGGGAAGACTGTGCATACACCCGCACACACCCCCAGCACATACTTGTTCTCTGTACATCGTATTCATCAGAAGGCAAGTTCTACAACACCAGCAAATCTCCTGGGCACTTGTTCAACTCAATTTTCCTCAGAGCTTAATTTCTAAGAGCAAACCAGTAACTTTATATAGATGACATTGAATGTGCAAAGATAAAACAGTGCAAGGAATACTTGAATTTTAGATGATAGTGCTTTTAGTTTAAGGTGACTATGTTGACACAGCAGACAAATCCCTCATTTTGCTCTGTCATTTGTCTTCTCAGTTGTCTGAATAGAGGCCCGTAAAGCTTAAATTCTCCAACAACAGAGCGTGTTCACATTAAGACTGGATTTATGCAAAAGCAGAAGTTTATGGCACTGAGACTCTATTTCTGAGACCTCTGTTTTCAGTTCTGCCAAGGTGTGCCTGTCTAAAGCAAGGTGTGTGTTATGTACCTCTCTTTCCCCTCCCTGTACAACAGGAAGAATCATCTCTTACTCCAGTGTACAGCACACTAGAAAGGCAGCATAAAGAATGTTGTTACTGAGCAAATATAGTTAAAAGTAGTCCTGTATAAATTAGCCATCTACTGTCCCTAAAATGCATTGTCCACAAATTACATCAGTATCTTCGGATACAGTCCTCCCTGAAGATTCCTTGACTGCAGTGGGACACCACCCTGGATGGGTTTGGTCGTTCTGGAGCCAACCCGTGTTCCTGGTGGATCACTGGATGCCACATTCCCAAAACGTAAGTATGACAATAGAAGTCCTGCGGCCCACCTGCAACACAAGCACTGCAGCCCTGTGCCAGCACATCACCATTTGTGTGTAAAACTTAGCACAAAGAGAAATGACTGGATAACAGAAAAATTTAAATGGTAAACTTATGATCTGAATGGCAAAACACACATTATTTATATTTATTAACAGGCAATGCTTCCTTAAAATACATTTTATTTAAATACAATTGGCTCCACAAGACTTCCATGTACCACATTTATCTGCTTCTCTCAGCACCAAGCAATACAAAAACAACACTGCTTAGTAGCTCTTTTCTATTACTAGTTTTCAAAACAAATTTGAAAACCACTGAGGTATACTCTTAATTTAAGTTTAATTAAAGTCCTCATTCAGTCCTACCAAAACATGTATTTAGCACTATGTAAATAGCCCCAAAATTGAAAGAAAAACTTTCTTTTTCCCCCAAGTAGCTTAATAATCACAATTCTAAAATATATTCCAGCAAGTTAGCCTACCACAAACACACGGTACTGAAATTCTGCAGCCTTGAGCATGCATGCAGTGACTGTGGCAACACTACTTTACATATCCACAGAGAATCTTCAAAGCCTCCCGATAAATGGCATATTCTGAAAAAGTACTGAAATGTAACTAGTTAGGACAGAAGTACAATCTGAAGGACACAAGGATGAATAAACTACTGCCATTCTCATGTTAACAAGAAGAATGTTGAAACACCCATAATAAAATATTTGACGCGCAACAGAAAAAGATCAATATCTAATCAAACATGTTTTCATTGCACAAATTTCATCTAGTTTTAACTAAGACACTACTTCAAAATGAAACAGCATCACCTAACAGACCATGCTTAGCAATTTCAAAAATTTCACATTACATATGTATCTAGGAAATTTAGTGACAGATTACATGCTTTTTCATCCTTACAGATTTGGATCAGAATGCCAAGAAGACAGCAATCGACTGCTTAGTTGTAGAATCAGTACACGATGGAGGCAGTAATACAGTAGACAGGTTTGCATCTCTCTTTCTTTATTGTATCTCATATACAGGGTCCTGCTGTTCAACATGTAGGCATAAGCACTACTAGAGAAAGCCATAACTGAACACCAAACCACAAAGTGTCAAATATATGGTCGTAATGTATATATAGATGTTACTAAGTGAGAATATTGCTATTTGCTACTTCTAAATAGAAGCTATGTGAATACTAAACTGTTTATTCCAAAATGCACAGGGAAAAATACATTTTATTCTCCCATTGAGACATCAAGAAGCCATTCACCACACTAACAGCTGTTTAATGGCCCTCAGGCACAGGACGTGATTCTGCAGCCCTGGCTTAGGGTTCCCAACACTGGGTAACTATTTGGCACAGAAAGAGCTGCAGAATCAAGCATATTCCGAGTTTCTGCAAAACAAACGACTGATACACGCATTAATGCAGAGCAGTTCGACAGAATTTTTTCCAACACTTGCTATACAGGTACTCCTGAAAAGACCCAGGCTCTCTTTGTGTGTAGGTGTGTGTAAATCTTGTATGTGTGCACAAAGAAGAACAACGTGTATATAGCACACACACAGAGGCCAGCTAATGTGTTAAGCAACGGCAGGACAAATCAGAAGTATAAAAGCAGCCTCAGGACTCCAAACAGCTGTACTCTGTCAAGGACATAATAATCAAAATAACTGAATGAGAAGGTACTGTACCGGCATCACACATCTCCTACACAATCAAATCAATATATCTGCATGAGCTATAGCTATCTGCTCTGAAAACGTGTGTTTCTTCAGAAACAAGAGGCCTCCTCTTCAAGCTTACGTCTTGTTTCACAATCAGGTAAGGTGATTAAATGAAATGGAAGCAAAATTTTCTTAATTTAATAGGCTGGACAAACACAGAAGTCAGGTCAGAGCGGGATGCCACAGTTCTGCATGTTACAGAAATTATGCATGCTGAGGCAACAATTTCCTGAACAAGTATCTCAGACACTGTAGCCTACTGAAGGTCCTTTTTCTCCGTTAGCAGCACAATAGTTTCTTACAGGTGTTGGGTTAAATCATCATCTGCTTTCCAAAGATACATGACAACTGATTATATTCTAATGTGCACATACACATGTACAGAGTACACACACAGATGATTATTAAAAAATAAAATAAAGAGAAGCCTCCTGTTCAAATGCTGGACTAAGTATTAGGTTTTCTCTTTCAAAAAGCAATTCATTTCTCTAAATAATGATACAATATATATGGAGACTGGCACATGGGCATTAAAATAAAATTTACGAAAGTGTTCTGTAAGTTAACGCAAGAATTTATCTTTTATTTGACACAACCTATTTTACACATTAAAGAATACTGATTTGAAATCTAACAAAATTCCTTAATCACTTACTGGTTAGATGGAAATATTGTAACATAAGGAACACTGACAACTTGCCTTTGTGAGAATTATTTTAAGGAAAATAATAATAATTAAAAAAAAAATCAAATTATATCCTTGCCAGAATATTCTTTCTAAGCTGCATCTTAATTCTTATGGCACATACACACACAAAAAAAAATACCTGTGAGAGAGCACACAAACCCATAAATAGAAGGAAGTATTTCTAAGGGTCATACTGAGGACATAACGAATTTACTCTCATTCCTCTAATAAAAATAAAATACTTTAAACAATTCCTGATGTAAAGAAATAGTACTCTAAACTAACATGTACCATGTTTATCTGCTAACAATTTTCCTAGCTTTTAAAGCCATTAATTCCAAATTACCTGTGTTTAACAGCAAGCAAACAATGCAAATCTTTTAAAATTAATCACTAAAGGTCATAGAATACAAGGCCTCATTACCTTATGGCTTCCAGGGACCCTTTTACCAGTGCAAATTAAAAAAGGTAAGAATAACACTCATGGAAAAAAGAAAACTCTTATTTCCCTGGAAGAAACAGAAAGGAAATGAACAAACACTAAAAATGTGACAGGAGTGGTCTGCTGGAAGTAAACAAGCCCACACATATTCAGCCCATCCAGGGTTTCTACCATTACTTTTTTCCAGGATTAATACACCAATTGCCACATTAAACAGTGTTTTCTCCAGGTTCTGCTTATTACTTTATGGAAAGATCCAGCCTTTGAGGATCCCAAAAGCGTACACCTGCATTTGTCCCTGCCAGTCCTCGTTGCTAAAAGCTATTAAAAGATTTAACAGTTCTTAATAGAAAGACCTTGTCGAAGGGAAAAGAAACCCATAAAATCTTAATGCACTACTCCATTTAACACAATTCACTTTTCTACCAAGAATTCAAGCCTAACGTCACATTTGTGTAGAAAAAAATGAGATCAACAACTCCCGATGCTTCTTTAAGTCTTCTAACCACAATTCAACCCCAAGAACGCATTTTCCCCCCGAATATCTGGATGCGCTGCAGAGATGAGACAAACGCAACCTCTGGCAGAACGGCTCCTTTTTCCCGTCTTTGTACAATACACGGCGTCTTCTCACCTACAGCAGCCACACGCAAACGAGATGATGCTTTGAAGAGGCATGCACAGGTTAAGTATCAAGGCAAGAGGAATGTAATGAAATTAGCATTTGGATCATTTCTAAAAAGAAAAAAAGTAAGAAACTAATCCCTTGCATAATATCCATAAGCTGCAACATCACAAAACGCTTTCAAAGACACGAGCACACCTTGAAATCCCAAATCCTCACCCAAGCCCTGTTATTGCTAGGTACTCCCCTACCGCCTCCAATTAGCTGGGAATTAATCTGACAGAATAAATAAACCAATGCCCAGCAAAAGCACGCCATGGAACCGAACTGCGGGAGGGAGGAAGGAAGGAACGAGAGCAGTGAAGGTGGCACCATATAAAAGCTTATTGGGATC
>JASSUY010015450.1:0-14013 GCA_032466535.1 Forpus xanthops | reverse complement strand
AAGATCATCTAGTTCCAACCCCCCTGCCATAGGCAGGAACACCTCCCACTAAACCATGCCACCCAAGGCTCTGTCCAACCTGGCCTTGAACACTGCCAGCAATAAAGCATTCACAGCTTGCCTGGGCAACCCATTCCAGTGCCTCACCACCCTTACAGTAAAAGAAGAGTTACTTTTTTAATGTCACAAGAGTAGCTTTTCTCACTCTGACCCAGTTCTGAGGGTAATGTTTGCCTGCTGTCTGCTCAGCAAAGATAGACGAGATATGTTATGATTTCATTATTCTTGTATGAGTCTGAATATCCCATAACCCAGTTAATTTATTTTGCTTTTTCTTGATTCATTGTATCCTGGATATGACCCTGTCATATTATTTTATTTTTCCAAAATTCATAAAATTTTTCAAATGTGTTGACAATATTATGCAGTCTCTATTGGGCATCTGTGCAAGCAATCGTGCTTTGAACTTCTGCATGCACATAATTTATTTGTCTTTCTTATTTGCAGACACAACACCTTTCGAAGTTTGCTTTTTTTTTGTTTTAGATTAATTTAAATTGCTGAGTGTGTCTGAACTGGTTCTTAGAACTTTCCACAGAAATAGATTAACCCTAGAGTGATGGGGCAAGCTGGGTTGAGTGGGATTTCTTCTTCATGGCTTCCATGACCTACATGAACCAGGGCAACACATTTTGGCACCAACTTAGGTAAGAGGAATTTTCCTAATCTTTGAGAAAATAGTAGACATTTTGTCAGACTTAAAAAGTCAAAAATTCATACTTTCAGCCTAGTCTCTTTCAGATGTATTCTTATTCAATTGTTCCTCAGACTTCTAAGGAGCAACTAGCTGCTTTCTGGATAGCCAAGGAGCTCTTTAATGCTTGATTCTAACCCAGTTTCCCAATTATGTCCACAGCTAGGAGAGGAAAAATGTTTAAATTAGCTTAACAGATAGATGAACACCCCTGTTGAACCATTTTGGATTACAAAGCTTTGTTGCGTCTTTTACAATATCCCATTCAACTGTCTATCAGATGTATATTAGGCAAGTTATTAATGGATTTAGTGAGAGTGTATAAGGCTCTACTATTCACAGCTAGGCTTACAAATTGGTTTGCCTAAATATGCTTATTTTCTTTTTGTCTAAATGCCACCATGTGTTTTGTAGGCCCTTGTAACTCTTCTCTTAATGTGACTGATTATTCATTTATATGCATATGAATGTATACATATATGAAAAAGCATACAAATATCTTCATATCCCCTTTAACCATACTTATCCAAACACTATAACTTTTATTTGACTTATTTGCACATTGTATCTGTTAATAACTGATTACTGAATTCTAGATTCAGTAAAATTCTAAGTTTCTAAGCACACATGATCCTACTTAGGGAAAAATGCAGAAGACCTTAGTCTATCAGTACCACTTCCATTTAAAAAAATGCAGTCTAGGTCTCTGCAGCTCATCTTGCTTTCTGATAAATAGGTAGATTGGTCCAAAAAATGCATTTTTTGCTCAAAGGAAATTAATTCTGCTCTTAAGTCTTACCTTCATCTTCTTCTTCTTCTTCTTCTTCTTCTTCTTCTTCTTGAGTCTTACTTATATCCTAAAAATTAAATTTTTGTTTATTTCCTAATGAAAATCTTGAAAAGGCAAAAAGAAAGTTTTTTTCTAGTGCATCAGACAATACCTATCATCCCATCAGAACCTGAAGACAAGGCATGGCAGAGAATATAATGACTCTGTGTTGTGCTCTCTGGGACTGTCATGAAATGCCTGCAGTAAGGATTGCCTGTGTGAGTCAAGACAATCATTACAATAATTGTGAAGACAATACTTACAGGGTTTTTTTCTTATAGAGAAAGTTTTGACCTGGGTTGATGTAGAAACATAATGGGAGACAGCTACTAGTGCACACTTTTGTTAAAGAAGTATTTCACAGGATTAGGACACGGAAAGATACAGAGATGCTACAAGCTTTTTCAGGGTGCTACAGTTGGATGAAATATCTGCAAATCTTCCTGCTGATGATTCAGATTACTAATCACTTCAAGCTGGAGTAGGGTGAAATTTAAATATCAAAATAAAAGTTTATTATTTTAAAAAATAATTTTTTCAACTGCTAGTAACCAGGATCCTGCAGTTTCTTTCTGCTTTTCAGAATTATAGCCTAACTGCGCTGCACTGGATGCATCAAAACCAGTTTCTATCTTCATTAGACAGAGCATCCCAAATTCCAATACCTAGGCAGGATCCAGACATTAAACAGATTACTGCCAAAATTCTTTTTTGGGAGCTCAAACCAGAAAGAAAGTGGACATTTAAATTTTATGTATTTTAACAGTGATTGCTGCTCCAGTCGTCACTTTCAAAAAGCTATTTGAGGAGGGGTGGGAGGTGAGTTGTAGGGTTTCTCTTTCTATGATAGCCTCTTAGCTGGAACCCTCCCTGAGGGAGTGTGGGGCTGGTGCTTGGTTCCCTTATCTTCCTGTGAAGTTCAACTCATGCATGCAGGTGTGCCCAAAGGAGCCATATATTGACTTTCAAAATGAGATCCTCTGCCTGCCACCGTTATTCTTATAGCATATAGAAAAGAAGTGGCTGGGGAAATAGAATAAGACTTTAATTCCCAAGCCAAGTATTTTTCCAAATAAATACTTAGTTACAAAACAAGTACATCAAAATACTGAACTCCAATAACATTCAAGGAAAAGGACACTGTGTACAGAAATTCCTCTTTAAAACAGAAAACCATAAGTGGTTTACCTAGATTAAAACATGCCCATGGACTATAATCTGTGCCAGAGACCCCTGAATGACACTTGGCAAAAGTAATTGAGATGGTTCTACTTATTCCAACATCTGCTTGCCAATTTCAGGAAGCTTGGAAAGGAACCAGGAAATATCCCCTAAGACTAATACCATCCCAACAGCATAGAGAGATGTCAGTGCAATGAGTGGAACATGGTTGAGTGGTGCCTTGAAGTTGTGCAGCCCTTCCATCGCATGCCCCAGGGCCATTGACAATAATTAAATCTTTTGCCATCTTTTGTTCTCTTTCTGCAGTCAGCTAAGATTGTGGAGATTTTTGTTGGATTGAGAGGTGGAGCCTGTTCATTTCCTCTTCTATTTACAAACTGTAGTATCACAATGCATTCTACACAACTGACACTGGAATTATTTGTCTTGAGATCTGAACTGACAAGTACCAAATGCACTGGGCCAGAACAGCCTACATCGTATATTCTTCACACAATAAATGGTAGCAGATGTTCATCTGCAATAAAATAACTTGAGCATTACACTACATAAAATATATAGAACAGCACAAGATG
This sequence comes from Forpus xanthops, assembly GCA_032466535.1. Taxonomy (NCBI): domain Eukaryota; kingdom Metazoa; phylum Chordata; class Aves; order Psittaciformes; family Psittacidae; genus Forpus; species Forpus xanthops. Next base: position 10,673 of record JASSUY010015450.1, on the reverse strand, counting down.
AGAGAAATTTACAGACTTTTATTAGGACAGTTACCCTCTCAAAATAATCACACTCAAGAATGTAATTCTATTTGAAAGAAAACTTCCAATTACTGGGTAACTAGATTATCATCTCTTTCCACTTCTTTAATGCTTTTTAGACTATTATTTGTCTCAAAATCCTTTAATATTTTTTAAATAATTTCCACAGTACTTTTTTAACACAGCATTTTCCCAGCTTTACAAATAGACTACTGGATTCACAAACACTTTTAAATCAACATTTCCAAACTTGTCTTCCTAAAATCAGGTTACTAACGTGGGTTTGTGTAATTAGCATCCTGTTTCAATGCTTTCTGAATACAGATAAATTGCAATTTGTTTCAATAATAACTTCTGATGTTCAGCTGCAGTAAAAGTCAGGATGCATTTCTCAGTGATAGAATATGAATCAGAGAAGAGAAATGAAGCACAGTGTTCTTAACATCTACCTATGCTCCTAATTAAACTGTTCATTAACATCAGCTAAAAAAATTCCCCTTGATCTCTCAGATCCCTCCTGAACACTTTATATTTCTCTTGAGTAAGACTATATTTTTCTCTTCTGTATTCTTCTGCTACCTGCCATCTTATTCACAGAGAGATGGTCATTATGGTTTATGAAAGAAACAGTGACTCTGAAGTGGTAGTAATGTCTAAATTAAGGGATCTTTGCATTTCTACAGTTCTTCGTAGCATATATGTACTTAAAGAGAAAAACATTTAAACAAATAAGCAAACACCTCTCCTCCCCCCCAAAAACAAAACAACCAAAAACCAAACAACATACAAATAAAAAAAAAAACACATAAAAAAACCACACACACACACACACACACAAAAAAAAAAAAAAACCAAGCCACCAGCATTATTTGCCATTTTTCAAGCATTCTTTTATTGATGGAAGTCATTTTCCGTGGAAGGCAATGCTGTCAACTGTGACACTGCCATGTACCACTGGCAGCATAACAGGAGAATGCACAAATGGTACACACACCTAACAAGAGCAGCCTGTGTTTGGGACATACACCTACTGGCCCACATGTATAGTAATATTATGGTAGTGCAGATTGAGTTTCAAGTAAGGAAAGGAGACTTGGAGCACTGAATATGCAGGAAGTACGCACAATTTTAATTATTCTCCATTTGGCTGAGTTCTGAAGCTGAAGAGGCAATGCGTGAGTCAGATTTGGGTCTTACCTTGTCTCTTGCTTTGGCTTATCCCCTTGTCACTCACACAAAAGCAAATGGCATACCTGAGACAGACAGACCTCTACACCAAGCACTCTGTACAGCACAGCTAGCAGAAAACTTCCAGCTGGAAGAAAAAAAGCACAGAATGATTTAATATATTCTTTCATTTGCCAGCCTGATTCTCTTTGCTATTTTTCTGAAACAATGAACAAGACAAACACTCTGCTTTTTGGCATTTGTAACCTGGGAGATTTGTTAAGACTATGGACCCCATAACAAGTAACATTTCTACCTGCTAGCAGCTCTCAGTGCATCTGTCACTGCTCATTAAATCAGTTACTCATAGTGAGAAACTGCCTGCTTAGAGGTTTCCACTGGTTATAACCAGGCAAAAGCAGCAGCTTCATACAACTATTGTAGGTAATCCCAGGTTGGCAATGATTACATTCCAGACCCTTTCTCAGCATATCTCCATACATTTTGTACAGGTTCTTCAACTGTCCTAGCTGAAGCCAAAGACAGTTGTTACAAAATGCTTCCTTCTTAAGACACTGTAAGACTTCATTCCTTTCCTAAGCTTACACAGAGAAATTTATGTGCAACCATATGTAGCACTTAAAACAGGTATGAATAAAAATGTATATTGATTTTTCTCTTTTATGTGAATTTTAACTGTACTGATCTCCAAATGTCTTAAGGTGTCCCCCAGAACCAGATTAAAACCAGCTTTTTTTGGTTTTGATAGCTACACATTGATATTTGCTTTTTAGCAGCAGGAAACACAAGAGCAGCAAGAAGTTTTACATAGCATCTAAAACAGTTAAAAAACAGTTAAATATATTGTAACAAAGATCACAGATGTGGAAAGAAATACAAATGCTAAACAGGGGCAGTGATAGCAGAGTTAAATCTCAGGCAAACTATCTTGCAGGTGACTACTCAGTTTAGCTATGATTGATGGAACTGACAAGCCTGGAACAAAAACCACCACAACACAAAACAAAATAAAACGTCTCTGAAAAATGAACAGGCATTGAACTTGATGCAACGCAAAACAGCCTTACATCAGAGTATAGGCATTTCTAGAGTCCTTACACTTTCTAGTGGAAGGCACAGGTCATTCCTTACAGTTCACAAGGTGATTTAACAAACTGAGCATAACTGTATTTGTTTCAAGTCAGGGCTTTTCACTTGTGACAATTCCCAGATGACTCAGTGCTTTCTTTTATTTAGTGGATGCTATAAACCAGGCTGCCCTTTTTGGTTGAATCTTCAAAACCAGGAAAGAAACATTTCTCTCTGCCTTACACCAGTGACATGCAGTATGATCAGAATCAGAGAGAAATGTACAGTCAGAAGTCAGGACAAGAGATAAAGCATATGATTTTCTGAATGCATTTGCAGCTCTGTGAAAGCTTTCTTTGAGTAGACACTGTTTACCAGGTGATATGTTTCTTTTGTGTGTGTGTACAGAGTTGTCCATAATGATTCGAGTAAATGTGACATGCTTTGGCTTAGAAAGTCCAGGGGAAATAAACAGGCAAATCCATTCAATTTTCTATAGAATGTCTGTCTTATCTTTTGCACTGAAACAATTTACAAGAAATACAAGTTTGAGTATTTCCTCAGAGAATGTCCTGACTTTTTTAGAGAAAAAGTGGGACAAAGAACAAGCTAAACAAATATTTAGAAGGAATGAAATAGGCATTATAGGAGGGTAGACGGTATATTACCTCAGCTCATATGGAAAAAGAAGTTGATACTATGCAGAAAGAAATAATTAACTGCCCAACAATTTAGCAGGGATTCTCTATAGATGTTCCCTGCAGCATTCCCTGCTGTCTCCATCATCGCTGTAAGGTGATAGGAACTCCAGAGCGCAACAGTGAGGTTTTCTCCAAAATTCAGTCCTCTTTAGTCCACCACAGCCAGTGACTGTAAATTCCAGAGTTAACACTTAGATGCCTGGGAAAGCCCACAGTCTCGGGAACCTTACTCATGTACATCTGTGCTCCATTAAACTTGAGGCAGAGGTACAGCTTCCAGCCCACACTTCTCTCTTTTTTTTCCATTTTAATAGAGCAGCAGGTGCAGTTCAGGTGCTTTCCCCCAAACTGTCCTCATAATATGTCCTTGTCCCTGATGCTTGCTCTTCAAATCTAGGACCTGAACCTTGGATGTTTGTTTTTCACAACTAGGAAACCAGAACAATTGGATTTAACAAAAGAATCTTTTTGCTACACTTCTGAGATATGCTGGCATTGACCACATATTACATGCATGTTTACAGATGAATGAAAAGACTGTCCTACTCATAACAGTATCTGTAGTATAAGATTAATCCTGTGCACTGACACATTCAATCTTCTCCTTTAGAAGATTCTAAATTTTCCTTCTGCATTTTTAATGAGGGAGGCTAGAAATTAATCAATAATTCATGACAAAAATATAGTAAAATAAATCTCAAGCTCAGTAAAAGTGAAAATCTCAGGAAGTAGAGAATATAGATGTGGTGCACCAAAGGTAAGAAAGAAAAAAGACATAAAAAGAAAAGAGAAAGGAAATTTTCGATTTAAAATCAACCATTTCTGAGAGTTTAACATGTATTTTTCTGACTGGGAAAAAGAATGCTGTAGCTAGGCGTCAAAATAGCTTTGTAATCTCTATAAATACATTCAATCACTAAGTATACTGTAGCAAGTGATCCCAAGATAAAAATCCATACATGACTGTGTCAAATCAAATTATATAGGTATAAGACAAAAATCATTATACTATAATTTTAGGGTTTACATCTGTTCTTGTAGTAGCTGATACAAAAAAAAAGAAAAAAAAAAAAAAAAAAAAACAAAACAAAACAAAAAAAAATCACCCCTAAACCAAACCAAAACCAATCAACCAAAAACCAAACCTGAGCTAACCTGCTTTAGAAAAGCAATAGTCTTTAACACTTCTGCTTTTCCTTTGAATGACTGCAACACTACTGCCACACAGTGCCAAGGAGGAATGGCACTTCAGCAAATGAAGTAAATCATCAGTGAATACAAGAAGCGTATGAGAAGCTTACCCCTCACCTTGAGCGGCTGAAGAAAGAAAAAATAACAGAGCCAAAGCACCTTAGGCACCTTAGGCCAGTGTAACAATGCTCTGTGCTACTCTCCATGCTTCTGCTTTAGATAATACACTAACCAGATGTTACTTTGTCTCTGTTTATGTGTTTCAGAAACTATTTCTCCCTAGCCTTTTGCCATGAGCCAGACAGGAGGAATGACTCATATGTTCTGGGATTTAAAAGGCACATTCTGCAAGCGCAGTTAGGGAGTCTTACCTGCCAAAAACAAAGCTTCCCAAAGTTTCTTCAGAGTTGTTCAGTCTCTCTTAATACTCTGACTTCAGTCAGAAGTATTTTATCCTTCACTTGTTTGGTTTTGAACTTCTTGAAATTCTGAGCTGATGCCAAAGTGCAAGAGATGTGTTGTGATTGCCACACTATAGAAGGAAGTAAAAAGAGGAAGTCAGTGCCATAGCTATAAATGACACCCAGGAAAAGTCAGTGATTAATTGAATACAAATGCTTAATGAGAGGTAGTGAGGAGAAGTGAACATATAGTCATTCAGTTTTATTGACAATGAGAGGAGGTCTGGTTTTGTGACAATGCATACTATGGTGCCTGCACATAGTTTCCATAATTAGACAGGTAATTGCTCCTTACTCCCAGCTCAGAAGTAAAAGACATCAGAATTTCACTTGGTGCAACACTGAGAAAGAGAAACACTGTGCCTGACCACTCATTTTTAATGTCCTCCTTCCTGAGCCTTGAAATGTCACCTCTGAAATATGAACAGAACACTTTCCTGCAATGCATTAGTGCACAGCACTCAAAAAAGTGTCAGCTGAGATATCTGGGATATAATCTCTTCAGAGCACAGTGAATTTCACCTTGTGTAAGTTGGCACCCACTTCAGAGTATGGAAATGCTTTGTTTGGTTAGGCTTCTGTGAGAAGAAACGTGTAAGTCTGAGTGCAATCAAAAGGGGAACACAAAAGGCATCACTCAGCAAAGGAGCACAGGAAGGAAAGCTATTTGCAGGATGGAAACTAAGAAATGTTTGCAGTGGGAAAAAGGTAAAGTCGCTGGAAGCTCAGGTTCAGGACAGTGTTACCACATGTTTATATTTCAGCTTGTTCACAAATATGCTAAGTCTCATCCACTCTTTCCTACACTCAGGAAGAATAACTGTCTTGAACAGAATTATTGCAACATCATAAAAATTTTTAAGACTGTGTTACCATACACTGTAGCGTATGTGAAGCATTCTTTCTAGCATATACATATATATCTTTTCCTCTCAAATAACAGCACATGCAGGTAGTGATTCAGGAGAAGGAAAGCAAAGAAATGCTATAGATAAGAATAGCACCTTTAGATTAAGGTCAATGAAAATTTATTTCTCATGCTATTCTACACCTTAGATCCTTTTCCCTTCAAAGCTGACCTGACTACTGAGTAACAGCAAAAGCTTAGCAACAGCAGGTGTTTTCTTAATTGAACAGCGGTGAATACTTACAGTCCACTGTAGACTTATTCATTAATTTCTTTTTCTATTTGCTTTATTTTTTTTAATTAAGATTTTTTTTTTTAGGAATTTGTAAATATTATTTTGTCCAGAGAAGTTCCTTCTGTGTAGGGGGTTGTGCAAAGACCCTGTCATGCAGACATCAGCAAATTATAATATGTTAATCCCTTGTCTTAAAATATGCTGGAAATCTTGAAATGGAATAAACGCCATCAGGGAAACACGCATTCGGGCAGACTCAGTGACAATCTGTCCTGGGTTCAGCAGTAGCAGTCATTTTTCGCCTTCTTAGTAGCAGGTGCAGTGCTGTGGTTTTGACTTTCAGCTGATAACACCAATGGTTTCAGTTGCTGCTCAGTAATGTTTAGTCTGACCAAGGACTTTCTGAGCCTCATGCTCGGGCAGGGAGGAGGGGAAGATGGAAGGAAACAGAGACAGGACACTGGACCCAAACTAACCAAAGAGGTATTCCATACCACAGCACATCATGTCTACTATATAAACAGGAGGCAGTTACCCAGAAGGGCTAGAACACTGCTGGGTTGGGCTGGGTATCGGTCAGTGGATGGTGAGCAGTTGTATTCTCTTCCATTGTTACTTCCCTTATCATTATTATTATTGGTGGTAGCAGCAGTGATTTGTGTTATAACTTAGTTATTGGACTGTTCTTATCTCAACCTGTGTGAGTTACATTCTTTCGATTCTCCTCCCCATCCCTCCGATAGTAGGGGCGAGGAAGAGGGTGGAATGAGCGAATGGCTGTGTGGTTTCTGGGTTGCTGGCTGGACTTACATCATGACAGTTCTTTGTGGAACCCAACATGGGGCACAAAGGGTTGAGATAATGATAGATCTGATCAGAGTCTGTCAAATTGCATTTGTGATAAACATTCATTGTTTCAGATTAATAGTCACTCATCACAATGCTGATTTATTGGCTCTCAAAGTTGTTGCTCTTGATCTTGGAGTTTAAGCATGTTGTACCATCCTTAGTGCTGGTGTTTGCTGTGTTAGCATTTATCGGCTGGGGGCCCTGGGCTAAGGTTTTTGTTCCATTGTACTTTACGGTAATGACATATAATACAATAGAATCATTGCTCATGAAACTGATTTGGCTTGGGTTCCCAGTGTGGTCACCACCTCTATACTTTGGGAGGTATATAATAGAAGTGTTTAGCAATTGCACATCTTTTTTCTGCTCATTGGGTGGTTAACCTGTGAAGGAGACATTCCCTTACCTTCCCAGCTACCCAACCAGACTTTTTACAGCTTCATTTGAGATTTCTGAAGGTTTTGAATGGCATTTGAGTACCCTTGAGACCTACCTACTGATTGTGATGGGGATCACCATGTTAGCGCGCATACAGAGAGTGTTTTATGATGACCATTTCATCTGATCTTGAGCGTTAAGCAGAGTCAGGTTTGGGCCTTGTCTGGCATTAGATGATGGTATAGGAGGACAAATAGATTTCCCCTGAGGCTCGACAGATGTGTGGCAGGGTGTGTGGGATAGTATGGGTAAGTATCTAGGCCAGTGGGCCCCTCCAGTGCTTTGGAAGTTCACCACTGAACAAGTGCAAAATCCAGAAAAAATAGTGAAACATTTAAATGAGGTGTGTTGTCATCCCGGTTATACCAGAGACGGACAAATCATGGCAACATTCTGGAGCTTGACCTGTGCTTACAGAGCCCTGTTCAACACTATCCAACACCTTCAAAGGGAAAAGAATGTCCCTGGATCTGATGGCAAAGCAACCAACAATGCAGCTACTCCAACACCAAATCCAGCAGCTACACCAACCCAGGTGACAAGTGCAGCAGCTATTCAAACTCCGATTGCAACAGATGATGCAGCTACTCCAAATACAAGTATAGCAACTACTCCAACTACAAGTATAGCTGCTACACCAGCCCCAGTGACAAGTACAGCAGCTACCAAAACCCTGACAAGAGATACTGCAGCCACTCCAACCACAATGATAATCACTGCAGCTAAAACAGAGGATCAATTTGTGCCAATATCAGTTGCCCCTGTATGCAAGGGGGAAAGCAAAAATGAGACAAGAAAGGTGAAGCAAGATGAAGAAACAATATACTGACCACTGACAGCATCTGACCAGGAGTTATTAGTACGCGAATCAGAGGAAGAAGAAGAGGTGACTGCTTGACCCAGGACGTCAACTGAGCTACAGAATATGCAAAAAGATTTTACCCGTCACCCAGGGGAGCACATCATCACCTGGTTGCTCTGACGCTGGGACAATGGGGCCAACAGTCATGAATTAGAAGGTAGAGATGCCAAGCAGCTAGGGTGGCTTGCTAGGGAAGGGGGTATTGACAGAGTAATTGCAAAAGGGAAACATCCCCTCAACCTTTTAGAGGTGGCTCTTGGCAGCTGTGAAAGAAAGGTTTCCATAAAAGTATGACATTATGAATCATTCGGCCAAGTGGACTACTCTAGAGAAAGGCATTCAGTCTCTGAGGAATCAGCCATTATAGAGATGATTTATCAGAAGCAGATGAAGGGAAAAGACCTATAGATCCAGATGAAGTCTAATGTACACTACCCGTATGGCAGAAATTTGCACAGACTGCACTGTCATCATATGCCCACACATTAGCAGCAATAACCTGGGATGACATAATACCACCAACCATGGATGAAATGATTCATAAACTCTGAGAGTTCAAAGACAATGTCACCCCTTCCATCATCTCAGGTGTGGAAAAACTGTCACAAGAGTTCAAACAATTGAGAGATGATCTAATCCGATCTATCCAGTTCCCCATGCATACCAACACACATCGCAGCTATTAACAAAAGGTGCTACTGCTTGAGTGAGAAGATATAGAAGGTATATGCCATGGGCCACCCTAAGGTTTTATCTGTGGGATCATGGAGAAGACATGAGAAAGTGGGATGGAAAACCTACCTCGGCTCTGGAGGAATAGGTGTGTGAATTGAGGAGGAGAACAAAGGCCGATGATCATCCCATGAAAGCTGTGGCTTCAGACTCTGGTGAACAGATTCCCAGGTGGGGTAGAAGAGCTGATTTTACTGCAGCTTCTGTGTTAAAGGCTAATCCCTGTCAACAAGACATAAGTGACCAATATGATGACTATTAGAGGAGCCCTGCCTTCAGCCAGGTAGAAGTAGAGATCAGATTTACTGGACTGTGTGGATCAAGTGGCCTGGCACATCAGTCCCACAGAGGTATAAGACTCTAGTAGATAAAATTGCACAGTGTACCCTGATGCCATCAAACTCTCAGGTGGTGGAACCCATTTATATTTCTGGACAGGAGGATCCCACGAGTTGGCTGTATTGGAGGCTGAAATCAGCCTGACTGCGAGGAAGGGGCGAAAACACCCCATTGTGACTGGTCTAGAGGCTCCATGCATCCTTGGAATAGACTACATCAGGAGAGGGTACTTCAAAGACCCAAAAGGGTGCTGATGGGCTTTTTGTATTGTTGCTCTGGAGACAGAGAAAATTGAGCAGCTGTCCACCTTGCCTGGTCTCTCAGAGGATCCTTCTGTTGTGGGGCTGCTGAAGAGAACAAGAACAAGTGCCAATCACAACCACAACAGTGCAAGGGTGGCAATACTGCACCAGCCAAGGCTCCCTGATTCCCATCCATAAGCTGATCTGTAGACTGGAGAGTCAAGGAATGATCAGTAGGACCCACTCACCCCATATGGCCAATGCAAAAGTCTAACTGAGAGTGGAGACTAACAATAGGCTATCATGGTCTGAATGAAGTCACACCACACTTGATTGCTGCCATACCAGACATGATCTTGAGGTCCTTTCTAACCCTATCTATTCTATGATTCTATGATAGAACTTCAGTATGAACTGGAGTCAAAGGCAGCCGAGTGGTATGCCACAGCTGATATTGACAGTGCATTTTTCACAATTCCACTGGCAGCGGAGTACAGGCCACAGTTTGCTTTTACTTGGAGGGTCGTCCAGTACACTTGGAACCTACTGCCCCAGGGGTAGAAACAGCCCTACCATCTGCCATGGACTGATCCAGACTGCACTGGAACAGGGGTAAGCTCCACAACACCTGCAATACATAGATGACATTATTGTGTGGACTGATAATGTAGAAGAAGTTTTTGACAAAGGGAGGAAAATAATCCAAATCCTGCTGAAAGCTGGTTTTGCCATAAAATGGAGTAAAGTCAAAGGGACCTGCACAGGAGATTCAATTTTGAGGAATAAAATGGCAAGATGGACAGCTCCAGATCCCCACAAACGTGATCAACAGGATAACAGCAATATCTCCACCAGCTAATAAGAAACAGAAGCTTTCTTGGGTGTTGTGAGGTTCTGGACAAAGCACATCCCAAATTACAGTTTGATTGTCACCCTCTCTGTCTTGTGACTCAGAAGAAAATTATTTTAAGTGGGGCCCTGAGCAACAACAAGCCTTTGAGCAAATTAAACGAGAGATGGTTCAGGCAGGAGCCCTTGGACCAGTCCGGACTGGACCAGATGTAAAAAATGTACTGTACACCACAGCTAGGGAGAATGATACTACCTGGAACCTCTGGCAGAAAGCTCCAGGGGAGACTCAAATTCAGCCCCTTGGCTTTTGGAGTTGGGGATACAGAAGATCTGAGACCAGCTATACCCCAACTGAAAAAGAGATACTGGCAGCCTATGAAGGGGTTTGAGCTGCTTCAGAAGTGATTGGTACTGAAGCACAGCTCCTCCTGGCATCAGTCGCCCATGCTGGGCTGGATGTTCATGCAACCGATGCTACATGGAGTAAGTGGCTGCACTAATTACACAATGAGCTCGAACTGAAAATCCCAGTCATCCAGGAATTCTAGAAGTCATCATGGACTGGCCAGAGGGCAAAGATTTTGGAA
>JASSUY010015449.1:15503-40050 GCA_032466535.1 Forpus xanthops | reverse complement strand
GGAAGAGGAGGGAGGGGGAGGGGGGGCACCGGGCACCGAGGGGCAGCGGGAGCGGCAACGGCGCCGCACTGACCTCACCGCGCTGCGCCTGACGTCACGGCGCACCGCGCCACGCCCACCCGCCGCCGGTCGCGCCCCGCCGAGTGACGTCACGGAGGGGGGGCGGTGACGTCGTGAGCGAGCGTGACGTCACCGGATTCCCCTTTCCATCCCACCCCGAATTCCATTTATTGCCGTTTGGGGGGAAAAAAAGGGGGATTCACTCCAAACCCGGCCAATAAATCCCAAATTACAGCTATGTTTTTTGGGGTGAATCATTTGGGAAATGGGTGTGGAGCTGTGAATTCGCATGGAAAAAGGGTTAATTTCCTGCAGCCAGAATGAATCCAGGCCCCATTCCCAGTGGGAATCCCCAACACAACTTGCGAGGGGGGGATGTAATGAACCCGTTTTCCAAGGGGAAAAATCCCTTTTGGGTGATAAAGCTCCTAAACCCTCCCACCCCGGTGGATTGAAGGGGGATGAGGCGCCGGCATTCCAGACCCAAGGAGCCACCGGGATCCAATCAATGCTTTTATTCATTTGCTCTAAAATATCCCTCCCCCCCCCCCAAAATCCCGGGTTTCTTGGGGCTGGATCCTGCGGTTTTCCATCCTAAAACATCACCACAAACAAGAGGGATCGGAGGGAAGGAAGCGGAAGGAATTGCTACCGGGGATGAAGGAAGCTTCTGGAGGCCATGGCCGAGCCCCTCCCCTTTAATTAACCCCCCCCTAATTAATCAAACTCTAATTAATCATCCTCATCAAGCCACAATCACAGCCTCTACCGTCACCTTCGCACCCATTCACAGTTATTCCGGTTGCGGCTCCGTGGCTGCCGCTGGAGCCTCTTCCTCCTCTTCCTCCTCACTCCCAGCGGCCGCTTCCTCCTCTTCCTCCTCCTCTTTTCCTGCCCAATCCTCAGTTTCGTTTTGGGGAGAAACCACCGATTTTGGAGGCTCTTCGGGTGCTTCCGAAGGCGCTGCCGTCGCTTCCGCCGTCCCTTCCGATGTCATCTCCTCCGCTTCCAGCTCGTCGTCTTGCAGGAAGGGGGGCATCAGGAGTGGTTTGGGGGGCTGATCCTGCTCCCCCAGCTTCTTAAGGAATTCCTCAGCTTGGGAAAACTCTTGGGAAGGTTCAGCTGCTTCCGGTGCTTCCCCACTTCCTCCTTCCCCTTCCTGGGCCACCTCAGTAGTGGTGGTGGTGGTGGTGGTGGCGGCTTCGGTTGCTCCTTCCCCGGTGCCATCTCCTCCTTCCAAAGCTTCATCCACGTCTTGATCCGTGATTTCATCTGTAAAGGGATCTTCTCCCTGTGGGAAAAGAGACGAAGAGAGACACACAAAAGAGTCAGGGAACATCGGGAATCTCCGCCGTGCCCACACGGGACAGAGGTTTTATAGTGAGTGGAAAGCAGCTTGGCGACGAACTGGGATTGATGGAAACGGCAATTAAAGAGCTCTCCAGCATGGAAAATCCCAAAGGATTTGCAGGGAAAACAAAGGATCCCACACCTGGAAGGAGTGGAAAAGAGCCGCTGAGCTATTAAAGGTCCCACACGGCGCTGTGGGCACCGGGGATGGACTCTGTGCTACGGCTCCGCTCCTCACTCAGGAGAACTTTGGGATCTACCGAAGACGATTCAAATCCAAAGGGAATTCCTCCACCCCCGGGTGGATTCCCCTTTCCCTCGATGGGAATTGCAGCGGCGCCTCCAGGTTTCCATCCCGCCTTTTATTGTGTTGGGAGACGGAGGGATCCAGATGCGACGCGACCTCGCGGGGACACCAAAACCCTCCAAGATTTGGGGATTTTGGGGCTTTTTTTGGGTGCGTTTGGATTTTTAGGTTGGAATTTCCACCTCGTTACCTTTATGGAAGCCGATAGCGGATCTCAGCCCCGCTGCCATGGGGGGGGCCTCTGCTCACATTCCCAGAGGTGGAAGTCAAAGGAGGGATGTTGCTGCTCTAGAAGCATGACCTTGTCAGAGAGGACACCCGGGCTGCAAATCCGAGGGCAATTCCTGATATTCCCTAGGTTTTGGCTCCCCCCCTCACCAGGGGAACCGCAAACCTCACACGTGAGCGGATCCACTGCCGTGGGGCAGGGAGAGGGCTTCGTTTTCCAGACAGGAGGAATAAAAACCTCTCCGGATCCTTCCTCCTTTCCCCCTCCCACAACCAAACCCTGGGGGTTAAGATCCGCCTGGATCGCATTCAACCCAGGCTGGCTGCCTCCACGCGAGAAGATCCATGCAGATGGAGGAGAAACCTCAACGTTCCTCTTCCCGGGTTGAGGAATGTGATGTTGAACCCTATGGAGCTGATGGGGAGAACTACGGAAGGGGAGGAAACAATCAACCCTCAACCTCGCGATCTGGACCCCAACGTCCGTTATCGCCGATCAAATCTAGCTGGGAAAAGGGGCTCTGTGAAGTCCACTCGTGGTGGAGACTCTCCCGGCCTTCCCATGGGAAGGGCGAGGTGTCCCGCCATCCCGGAGGAGGAATCTTTAGGCCGATGGTCAAGAACTCATCTCTTGATGCGGCCTCAAAGTCTTGAGTTTAAAGTCTCGCCCCTGAGCTGTGCCGAGAGCATGGGGTTGGTTTTTATGGCGAAGACGGCTCTTGGCATTACCTGGAATCCTCAGATTTTCCTCCACCCCTTTTCAGCCTGGTTTTGCACCTGGGAATGATACGGAGACCGTGCTGGGATGGCTCCGAAGATCTCCTCCTGCCGCTGGCCAAAGCTCAGGAGCCCGGGATTCATTTAGATCTGCCGGCAGCCTTTGATACCGTTGCTCATGGGGAGATGTGGCCGTGCCTGCGGACCCTGGCAGGGGTAGATGGAGTTGCACTTGAGTGGTTCCGGTGGCTTTTTGGGGGGAGAAGGGGGGGGTTAAGTTAACGTTTTAATTTCTTTGGTGTTTTAACGGTGGTGGAGTCAATCCGGGAGGTTTGCACCTCCTGAGGGCACCGCAGGGCTTTTTTACCTCCCCCTCCTGGGTCAACGGGGATGAGAGGCCGCGGTAGGGCCGAGCCGGCCCGTCCTGGGATAAGCTCCCAGCTCGGAGTCTCTTTGCACTGGACCCAGTGGGGTTGGAGTCGCAGTTTGGAATGGGTTTAATGGGTACTTTTACTGCTTTGGGGATGGATTTTGGGCTGTTCCCCCCCACCCCCTTGCCACCGGGGGGGTGTGTGTGGGGGGGACACACAAAGGGAAGCATCTGCTGCCCTATGGCAGCTGCCAGGCTGCAAACAAGGGGTTGTCCCGCCGGATCCTGGGCTGGTCCCGGATTCCCAGGGAACCAGTGAGTAGCCACAAGTGCTTCTTTTCCTCTTCGCCCAGTGGAGGAGGTTGCGACCTTTCCTCTCTTGGATGTGGGCTTCAGCCCGGTCAACCCACGCTTTAGGCCGGGAATAAGCACCCGGCATTCCCACATGGAGCGGGGTTAAACCCCTCCATGCTCTGAAGATTGTGGTTGCCTTCCAGGCTTCCTTCTGCAATTCCGAACGCTGGTTTGGGCTTAAGCAACCCCTCCCCTGCCCTCTCCTCGTGCTCCGGTCTCGGCTCTGAAGGTCAGCTGGGTGTTCTCTGCCACTTCCCAAGGGAAGAGGAAGGAAGGGGAATAGAAAAGGGGGAGTGCTAAGGAGGGTGGTTCAATGCACAGGAATGGGGTGCACCCACCTCGGGGTGCTCTGTCCCTTGGAGCTGCTGGGAGCACCGCCAAGCCCGGCTCTTTACACAGGGTACAAATTCCCCCTTTCCCAGTGCAGTGGATGGAGCAGGAGCCATCCGCGTTGCATTCAATCCCAGCGGGAATCAAGGGGTGGCTTCCCGACCCGCACGCTCGCTGGGGGGAGCCTGGAGTGTGTATGTGTTATGTGTGTGGGTCCCCTCCTTCCAAAGGCCACAGCTCGAGGGGTGGCTTTGGGGGGGAACCGGAATTCCTTTGGCTACTTTGGTTTCTTTAATTACAGTCTCGGTTTGGATGGATTCGGGATTGAGCCTGGGAATGCTGCTTGGCACATCTGCGAGTTCAATACACGGACAACAAAGCAAACCAAAACCAAGCACAAGAAGCGTTAAAAGCACCTACGGAGAGAAGAAACCAGACCCAGGATTGAGAGAGCAAAAGGCAGCAGAGAGGAACCTACGTTCATCCCCATCGGATGCAGCCGGACGTCCCGTCACCGACCCGCAGCTCCATGCTGCTCCAGGAACTCGGCATCAGTTGCCAACTTCCTGCTCCACTCACCTTGAGGTATTTCTCCAGCATCTTTACGATGTGTTTGTTATTCAGGACACTCTTGGCCACGTGTAAACTGGTTTTCTTGAACTGTTCTGCAGCCATCTGTGAAAGGAACAGACCTCTGTTGCAAAGGGGAAGGGATGGGATGCACAAGGACCACGTGAGGTGGCTGATGTCAACCTCATGAAGTTCAACCAAGCCAAGAGCAAGGCTGTTCAGCCTCAAGAAGAGGAACTGTGTGGAGATCTCAAAGCAGTTTCTAGGGTCTGAAGGGGTGATGGGTTCAGACTGAAACAGGGAAGTTCAGGTTGGATACAAGGAAGAAGTTCTTTACTGTAAGGGTGCTGAGGCACTGGAATGGGTTACCCAAGGAAGTTGTGAATGCTCCATCCCTGGCAGTGTTCAAGGCCGGGATGGATGGAGCCTCGGGTGGTGTGGTTTAGCATGAGCTGTCCCTGCCCATGGCCAAGGGTTGGAACTGGATGACCTTAGGTCCTTTCCAACCCTACCTGTTCTATGACTCAGCCTGCACCGGCCAAGCTGCCAAACCCCCATGCACGAGAACCACATTTCCCTTTCACCATCACTTTCTGTGCTCATTTCCTCATTCCTCATCCGCTTGTGTTCCAACAAACCCTGCTGAACCCATCTGCAAGCGCCCTGAGCAACACCTTCACGTTGTGATGTGTCCAGAGACTGTGTGAGAAGGGCTTTTAGAAGCCACAACCCAACCTCGAGTGCCTGACCCAACGGAGGCGAAGGCATAGCTTACCCTACGGTTCCTGTTGTGATCCGCAGACCTCAGGTGCCTCTGGAGGAGGTGGTTCTGTGCAGGAATTAACATGTCACAGGCCATGCAGTGAGCTGCCTCGATCTTCTTGAAGAAGTGCTCCTGGCCAATGCCTACAGAGACACGAAGCCATCAGCCAGAAGCCAAGGGATGTCTCAGGCACACTTCCCCTCACTATCAACACACTAATCCAGCACCCCTATTCCTTCCAGTGGCTGCTTTCCAAGACAAAAAGCATCCCGTATGCTGCTCTAAGATGGGCAGGATAGTTACTCTGCTCTAAACCAGATCATCCCAATGCGGTACCCAAGTGGAGGAGGAGGACAGATGGGGATAAGAGCCTGGGGTACAAAGTGATGGACTCACTCGAGGCTGTTTTTAATCCCCCAAATCCATTTATTTAGAGCTGGAAGGCATAAATCAGACTTCCCCCAGTGCTGGGTTCATTCCTCCTCTCTCCTTAGGCTCAGCTTTTCTCCCTGTAGCTTAACTCAACTCCCCTCATTACTCTCAATGGCACAAGGCCAAGCGATCTTCCCCCATCACCACCCCCACAGATCAACTTTAGCACTTATACATTAAGAACAAACACAGAACCCAACCACATTAACCAACCAGCCTCAAAACCCAACACTTTGGGGGGGGGATTTTCCCCTTTTAAGATTATTTTTAACACCTGACATTGCACAAGCCTCAGCAATCTGCTGCTCGAGCACTCCCAGGGGCAGCACCCAGTGCTTCCATTTCCTCCTCAGGCCCATTTGTTTCTCCAAGCTGGCAAAAGCCACCCAGCACCTGCAGGTGGATGACTCAAACCCATCATGTTTTGCTCGCAAAGAACCATACCAGCACCTCTGTCTTTCTTTCCTTGCACACTGACTCTGTCTCTGGACACAGGACACAGAATTTACCCTTAAAAGGATCTGGTTTCTGCTTTGTGCCCTCCTTCTCAGTCAGCTCCTGGCGCCGCTTCTCGATCTTCTTGTTCCTGTTGATGATGTACTCCTGGAATGAAGAGGAGAAAATCCAGTGGCCTCTACTGATGACCAAGGAGATCCAAAGGGAAATGATGTTCCCCAAGGAACGCCTGTGGCTGGGGAATGAACTAGATGAGGCCAAGGTTCTCCCCTCCCTGGCACATTAGAACAAGAGATGGAAAGATCTAACTGGAGCCAAACACAAACCTGCTCCCATGTCACCATCACATTCCCTGTGGGAGACGCCAACTCCTTGATAAATGCCCCCAAAATGCATCCATAAAATAAAACTCCCTGCTCTTTACCATCTTCTTCAGCTCCGGGTGGACCAAATGAAGCCCAGAATCCCTAAATGAAGCCCTGACACCCCAGTAGGGATGCAGGGAAGGGTTGAGCTACACCAGTATCCCTCCTACCTGCAGGAACTCCACTGTTTTATCCGGGAGCTTGGTACCAATGAACCTCAAGGTCTCCTTGTGGAACTTGCTCTGGAGATGCTTCTGGATCTCCTCTTCCTCAAAGCTGCGGAACTTGCAGACAGAACAGGCAAACTGGATCCTAAGCAGAGAGTCATGAGCACAGATGAGGGATAACATTAAGATCAGCACCATCATCACCCTTGGTGCAGTTTTATACCTCACTGTTGTTCCAAATGCCCCCCCCCCCCAATTTTACTCCATTTTGGACCATTGTAATCATTGCAGAACCTGCACAGACCGAAGAGCAGCTCCTCCTTAAAGCTTTACGTTATGGGAGTGAATGGGTGAGTTTAAAAGCAATGGGCCAACTTCACGGGCACTCCTGGATGTGGAGACCCCTGGTACCCGATAGAGAAACGCTGCTGCCACTCTGGCTGCTTCATCTTGTCTTTAGCTCATTATTGTACAATCTAATAGCAAAGCTGCATGTACTGCCTTGTGGGTTGCTATATAGAGCCTTTAGACTGCTATAAATAAAGCAATTAATGAGCTAAAGGTAGATGTGTAAGTGCAGAGTGTATAAGCACATACGCAGCCTCTTCAATACCCTTCTGGACTTACTACTCTACGCTGACCCATGTATTGAACCTCAAAGTACTCTCACAAAGCACACAAGAAGGGTAAAAACCTGCTGAAATGAGACTGCAGAGCCCCACAATGGCATTCCCCTGTTCGCATGGGATAACGCTGGGAATGGACCCGTTCATCACTGCTCCTACCTGTCCATCGCGCGATCGCGCATCCGGTCCCTTCTCCGCTGCTTCTCCCTCTTCTTTTTCATCTCCTCATCATCATCCTCACAGCCATCTCCTGATGCTGAGGAAGGAATCAGAGTTACTCTGCGCCCCAGCACCCATTTGGCTGGTTGAGGAATTCTGGGCCTCAATGCCTCTGTTTCCTCTTCACCCTCAGCACTGGGAAGTTACAAACAGCTTTCAGGCTCTGGATGCTCTCCCTCTCCCAAACCAGCTTCCAACCACAGGGAAGCAGCAGCCTCTTCCTGAGGCTTCCTGTAATTACTGGGAAGGCACAAAGGAACTGCAGACCCAGCAGACCTCATCTCTGCAGTGTTTTGGGGTACAAAGCTCCAAGGCCCATCAGCCTCAAAGGACTCAGGGAACAATTCACCTGACACATCGGCAGGTAAAGAAGCCTCTGGGCATCAGAGGGAGCCTTGAGTGACACTTAACATCCAGACACCCCTCAGTTCCTGACAGGAAGTGACAATCCCAAAGCAGCTGAAGGCATGGGGTCAGTCCATGGGGCTGTGTGAGGGGGTAAATCCCTACCTTCCTCCATGAAATCCCCCCGATTCCCGTTCTCCTGTAAAAGAGAAACACAAAGCCTTACTTCCTCTATGTCACCACTAAGTATTGCTTCCTACTATGAAGCTTTACATCTACAGCTGCTCCAAGGAATGCTGTACAAGCTCCCCTCCACATTTCCTGTAGCCCCCTTAGGCACTGGAGCTGCTGAGTCCCCCCTTTTCTCTTCTCCACGCTGAACCAGCCCAGCACTCTCAGCCTGGCCCCAGAGCAGAGCTGATCCAGCCCTCACAACTGATAGAAAACAAGGTTACTTACACCTTTGTCTGCTTCATCGCCCGATTTTTCCTCTCCTTCTCCCTCATCTGCTGTGCAAAAGAAGGACTGTTTAAGCTGGTGCTACGGGGGGGCTTTTGTCCCACTTAACATTCCCCTATTCAATCCCCCCAGCTTTGCAATGGACCATTCTCAGTCAGATAAAAACCAGAGGAAAAGGGCCCAAAATGGGTTCGTACCATTGTCAGTGTCATCTCCTTCACTGTCAGTCTTTGCCTGTTTGCTGTCAGGCTCGTCCCCACTCTGTGACTGTTTCCTCTTGCGTCCTCCCCCCTCTCCATCCGAACGCCCTCCGGAACGGTTCCGGAACCCTCTTCTCTTGGGCTGAAGGGGAAAGGAATCACTGGGATCAATCAACTTGAGGCACTAAGAGAAGCTTCAAAATCAAAGCATTCCACCCATCTGCCCCATCTCAGTCCCTGTGACCCTGGAGATGTGGTTTTGGTTATAGAAGGATTTTACAGTTGGGTTAGTGCCTCTTGTGTGAGTGGATGTGGAATGGAGGAAGCATTCAGAGGCTCTCTTTTGATTGCAACTGGGTCTATACAAGCTCAGTGGTACCCATCTCTATCCAGGAAAATGTGAATTATTCCATAGTGGAAGCACCATGAATTAAGGCTCACGCTTCCCAAAGGACTCCACTCTTCAGCCAACCCACTGAGGGAAGCAACACCCAACCCTGACAAGAAACCAAACCCGACGGCGGCAACTTACCATGAGCGTGTTCATGTGCCAGGGCACCGACCCCATCCTGTCTCTGTTCCGTTGCCTCCCCATTCCATACGGCATATTCCCATACCGTCCCATTCCCATGCCCGACATCCCCATCATGCCATAGTCATAGTCTCCGTAGTCACCGTAATCTCCGTAGTCGCCATAGTCGCCGTAATCCCCATAGTCGCCGTAATCTCCGTAGTCACCGTAGTCACCATAATCAGGAACAAGGGCTTGGGAAAAGAGGGAAGGGAGCCTGTTGGATCCACCCCCCCCCATCCCACGCCCTCCCATGTAGTTCAGTTCATTCCAACGGGCTGAGAGGCGTTCGGAGCTGGATGAGGCCATGAAGTTGTCGCTGCGGTTGAAGGCATTGAGTCGCGCGCGGTTCTGGACGCGGTTCTGAGCCCGGCCCCGCATGAGCCCATAGTTGTTCCCTCTGTTGCGGGATTGATCCCTGCGGTCAAACTGGCTCCCAAAGGAATCGTTCCGGTCGGTGCCGACATCGCCATAGTCGTAGCTGGGGCGATACATGTCCCGGTCGTTCATGGAGGACCTCGAGTCGTAGGAGTCAAAGGACTCGTATCTGAAAGAACTGTGAGAGGAGATGATGGTCAGCATCAGAGGGGACATTCCCACCCTTCACACCAGGGTTTGCATCCCGTTTTCATCCCAATTTATGTGGCTCGTGGCCACAAAACCGCAATAGATTATTAATCCATGTAAATCCATCACTTTTTGTATCCCAGGTCACCTTTTCCTTACTCTTGGTGGAATTCTCTCTAACCATTCCAAGCATTGCAAGGCTACCACTATCCCGTGTCATGAGTAACTTGTCTACACGGGTTAGGACACTTCCAGGCTGTTCCAATGTCTGAGCACCCTTTGGGGTGCTCCATCTAAACCTGCCTTGGTGCAGCTTGAGGCCGTTTCCTCTTGTCCCATCCCTTGGAGCAGAGTGCAGCCCCCTCCAGGCTCCATCCTCCTCTCAGACAGTTGTAGGCAGCAATCAGGCTCCCCCTTCTCCATCTGAACCCCCCAGGCCCCTCAGCCGGTCCCCATCACACTGCACCAACTCCACTGTCCTTCTCTGGCCCTGCTCCAGCACCTCAATGTCTCTCTTAGAGTAAGGGGCTCAAAACTGGACATGGGATTCATCGTGTGGCCTCACCAGGGCCCGGTCCAGGGGACCGATCCCTGCCCTGGCCCTGCTGCCACACTGGTGTTGATGAGCACAAGCTCACGTCCAGCTCCATCAACCCACATCCTCAACTCCTTTTCCATGAGCAGCTTTTGAGCCACTCTTCCCCAAGCCTGGAGCATTGCATAGGGCTGCTGTGGCCCAAGTACCGAACCCAATTCTTCACCCTATTGCACTTCAGCTTCATTGCAGTTACATTAAAAGCCATTGTTTTCAGTAGGAAACATAAGCAAGCGGCAGAATCACCTCTCCTGGTCTTCCAACCCATCCCCTGTGCCACCGCTGCCCTCCTTCGACAGCATATCCAGGCGCTGGTTGATCTTGGCTATGATGGAATCCGAGTTCTCGTTGGAGGAGTGCTCAGTGCCGTAGGAGCTGATGTGCATGGAAGAGCCAACATCAGCATTGAGGCTCATATCCGAAGCTTTGTGGGTTTCCCAACTGCTGGAGCTGGCAGGAGCGTAGTTGTATGAGGCTGCGGTGTTGGCAGCGGTGGTTTGGGTGTTGTAGTAGTCGTAGCCCTCATAGCCTGGTAGGAAAAGGGAAGTACATGGATGTTAATTCCATGTGATAGACACAGGAGGAAGAGTTTGGATGCGAACAGATCCCATCGGGCAGGGCTCTAACTGGATCTGACCTCCTTGAAATGAAATATGGGTCCTAAAACAGGGGAAGAGCCAAGATTCCTCTTCCCCAAGCCTAAACTGTGCTGGTCCTCAACGTAAGGACATGGAGCTGGAGGAAGCCACGAGGATGAGGAAGGGCTGCAGCAGCTCTCACATGGAGTCAGGCTGAGAGCATTGGGGCTGAGAGAGCTCAGAGCAGCTTCCAGGGTCTGAAGGGGGCTGTAAGGATGAGGAGAAGGACCTTCATCAGCAACAGGATAAGGGGTGATGGGTTCAAACTGAAACAGGGAAGTTCAGGTTGGAGATAAGGAAGTTCTTCCCTAGGAGGGTGCTGGGACACTGGGATGGGTTGGATGGAGAAGGTTGGGATGAAGCATCCCTGTTCAAGGCCAGGTTGGATGGGGCTTGGAGCAATCTGCTCTAGTGGAAGGTGTTCCTGCCTGTGGCAGTGGGCTGTGTATGGCCAAGCTGCCAGATTCCAAGGGCAAACCTTGGGTTTGGAGGGGAAACTGGTATTAATCATTCTATTCATCATTAAATCAGTTTATTACTGCACCCATTTGGCTGTCCAAGACCAAGGGAGAAACAGAGATGGAAAAGAAACAGAACTTGTTTCATCCACAAGGTAATCTCCCTGCTCTAAAGCACAGCCACCAGGACAGAACTCTGTGATGCTCCACAGGCCTAAGAAAGAGCTACAGCCATGAAGCAATGTAAAAGGGAAGACCTGAATCAGTGAGGAGGAGAGTTCTGCACCCCAACCTTGAGCAAAGACAATGCAGAAGATGGAAGACGGCTGCAGAGCCTAAGCAGAGCATCCCAAACCCAGAGGTAACAGTGGTAATCAGCACATACCTTGCCAGCTCGTTGCATTCGTCCCATAGGTACCTGAAGGGGACAGAAAGGAGAGAGTGTTTCAGCTCCCAAAGCAACAAAGTCAGAAGTTGAGAGGTGCAATGGATCTAATTCAGTTCCATCACTGGCAAAAAGTATGGAAGGAGGAAACTGGGACTTCCAAGGGCTGATTACAGAAATGTAATGGATAATTAATAGATTTCACGTTTCTTGAAGCACCTTTGAGCATTTTACACTTGACAACAGTTGGACTATGCCATAACCCCCCTCAAGAAGCAGTAAAACCCCACATGTTTGTTCAAACTATCACATCTGGGAGCATCTTGGTGATGCTGCTGCTGTTCAGACTGGAAAAGAGGGGGCCCATAGTCCCAAATAGCCTTGGACAGGCTTTGCTTCCAGCACATTCCCCCCCAGCTTGTTCATCACCCCAAGAATTGTGTTTCCTGGTAGCAGAGGAAGTAGAAATGAATTAAAATCACTTTAAATGACTTAAAACAGAAGGGAAAAAAAAGGGGGTGGGTGGGGGGAAGTGTTTCTGTATCCCACTGCTGTGGCTAAGAATTAACAGCTCGCTCTCCTCTCAAACAGAGACACAAACCTCACCTTGAGTGCTGCTGGCTCCAGTATTCCAAGTGCCATAACCTGCAAGGAAAAGAATGGAGCTGTTTAAGCATCGCCTCTGCTGCTGCTGGCCCAGGGCTTGGGTCTTCCCTAAAGGACCCTCAACCCATCCAAGCCTTTAATTACAGCCTGGCTCCTGCTTTTCATTGCTGGGAGCTGCCTGATGCTCTGTTGGGACTGGATGAGCTTTAAGGTCCTTTCCAACCCAAACCATTCCATGATTCCATGAGGAGAAAATCTGTGGGATAAGGCATCCAAAGAACAGAGCCATTCCAGTTGTGTCGTGCCAGCGGAAGCATCCTCTTCCCTAGGGAATCCTGGATATCCCCATATGTAAGCTGAGGTGAGGAATGCCATTCCAGGAGACAGGAAAACACATGGAGCTCTTCCATTTCCCACTATTAACTGCAAGCATTGCGCTCATGCAGCAGCTTCAGTCTTGTCTCCCCCACATCAGCAGTGGGTGAAGCACTGGCCCAGGTGAAGGAAGCACCAAAGATCCCACCGTGTTCACCAACTCTCATTTCCCAGCAGAGATTGGGTTTTCCTCACCAAAAGAACTCATTTCTCTACTTAAAACCTTTCCCAAGCTTCCAGAGTGGACTCAGCATCCTCAGGGATCAAAGGCCCTCTGTGAGCTCAGCAACACCAGAGTGCATCAGAGAAACTCTGTGCTGCAATGAAACCTTGAGAGCACTGAAACGAACCCTTGGGATCAAAAGGAATGTGTTGGGATGTGCTAAAGCACTTCCCAGGAGCTCGGCTGCCACTTCCCTGCAGGAAAATGGGAATCTGTGATGCTCAACAGTGCCCAAGTCCCAAACAAACCCATCCACACCTTAAAGATCATGGAATGGGCTGGGTGGAAGGGACCTTAAAGCTCATCCAATTCCAACCCCCTCACATTACAGCAGGCTTGCTCCAAGCCCCATCCAGCCTAACACTGGACACTGCCAAGGATGGGGCATCCAAATCTTCTCCATTCATCTCAGCTCAGTGTCCCAGCACCTTCATGGGGGAGAACTTCCTTGTTCCAGTTTAAACCCATCACCCCTTGTCCTACCCCTCCAAAGAACGGTTGCATCTCCTGGGAGGTGTCTCCTGGCTTTGAGTTTTTGGAGACCACCTCCACTTTTCCCAAAATTTCCCTCTTTTTTGGGCCCAAATCCCTCAATTTTGGAGCACATTTTTCCTTGGGATGTCACCCAGCTTTTCCTATCTAAGTGCGTGCAGAGGACACCTCCTTCTCTCCATGGGTTTGGTAGAAAACCTCTTACATCAGAGCCTTGTTACTGAGCCATTTCCTTTTCCCTGCTTTCAGCTTTGCTTCCCATTGGGATGAGGCCGGGATGGGGTTTTCCACCTGCTAAGGGGGTGCGTGAAGTGAGACAGAGCACAGACATCAAGACCTAACCTCCAATCCATCAACTGCAGCCAACCAAAGCCTGACTTTGTCCTCACTTCTTCACTCCAGCTTTGAGGGGCACCATTGAGCCCCTGGTTGGGGCAGGGTCCCAGCTTGATTCCTGCCTCCAGGCATGCTCCTAGCTGGAGAACAGCCGGAAAAGGAAGCAAAGGAAGCACAGGGAAGCTTTGCTTCGTTTCAAACCCAAAATAGCAGCAGCCGTGGGATTAAAAGCGAGCTCCTCTCCTTCCACTTGGAAGCTGTCTTGGATAAAAGCTTGGCGATGGAAAACCAATGATGCTTGGCCCAAAATGCAGTGTTCTCAAGGCAAAGGGATCGCCTTCCCAAAGACACCTGAAGACTCTGGTAATTCACGAGGTCAGTGCCTCATGAGCCACGTGGGTATTAAGGACTTAAGCACAGCACATCCATAACCATCCCCAGGAGGGTAAACCCCAGTGGGATGAGTCAATAAGTGCCCAGTGCCTTCCCTTGGGATAATAAATACAACAAAGTGCAGAGAAGGGGAAAATTCCAACTCCAAAGGGACCATGTGTGCTGATTCCCAAGACGGTGCTTCCGGAGCTGGGGGTAAAGCTTGGGAATGGCCAGGCAAAGCAATGATGAGGGATTTACTTGGTTCAGTCACTGTGTAACCCCTGCAGAAGATAAAGCCAAGATCCAGAAGGGAATTCCTTCCAGAAGCAGAGGTTCTCTTGCTGATTAACAAAGGGCTTTATGCAGGGAGAATAAAGCTTGTTTCCTGCTGGAATGGGGAAGCATTGGAGTTGATTCAGAAGCAGAGCAACCAGCGCTCATTGAAGGTGGTTTTAATCCTTCCCAAGTCCTCTTTATGCCCAAAGAACCCTTCAGAGCCATTGAGAAGTGCAATGAAAGGAGAGACGGAGCGATCCTGCCAACAGGTCTGCACGGCCATCAAGTCCAAATGAACCACGAATGATCCCTATGGACAAAGCACCTCGGGGGGCAGCAGGAACTCGACAAAACGAATGTTAAAAGAGCATTTGTGCCTCGTATCCAATCCTTCCGCAGCTGTAAGCGTGTTATAAACCCCAAAGAAGGGTTTGCAGTATGAAGGTCCAAAAGGGAGAGGATCCGGGCTCGGCCCTGGCACCTATCCCCATCTGCTACCCCTTCAGCCCCACATTAGCTCCATCAGAGGGCTTCCAACAATCGATTTTCATCTGTTAAACTTCAACTTAGATGCTTTCCTTTCAATCCCAGCCTTCGTTCTGTGCTTTAGAGCCATTCAAACCCGGTTCTGAATGAGCACGGCTCTTCCCTTTCCCAAACCACCAAACAAAGCTCAACGCCGTTTCGGCACGCTATCACCTCCTTCCTCAGGGATTAACGCCTTCCTTCCCAACGCCTTTAGAACGGGAAAGAGGAAAACACCTCGGGGGGGTGTGGGGGGGAACCGGGTTGAGTGGGGCGGCACTGGAGGATGCTACAGCCGCAAGGAGCGGCCTCAACCGGGAGGTAACGGGGCCTCCCCGGAGGTCACAACCGAATGCCACGGAAGGGAGGGGGGGACATAAGGGACGGAACCGAAGGGGGGGGGGGGGGCGTGTCCGCGCGGCCGCCATTTTGTGTCGTCTTTAGAAATGGGACCGGCTCCATTTCCGCCCCCCCACCAACAACCGCCTCCCACCCACAAGCACCCACCAACCAATCAGCGGCGCCCTAGCGCTGACAGACGTTGAGCTCAGCCAATCAGCGACGCCGCCCCCTCACGGGAGGCGGGCTCAAGGCGTCCCTCAGAGACTTAACACCCCCCACCACCACAGTGGTACCGGGAGCCGCCGCTAAAAGGGACACGGGACACCGATCTGCTGCCCCCGGGGGAACGGGAGGCACCGGGGAGCGGCGGCACCCGCTGCCGCTCGGCACCTACCGCCATATCCTGGCTCCATCGCTGCCCTCCGCCTTCGGCCGCCGGCGCCGCACAGCCCGCCCGACCGCCCCGCTGCGCAGGCGCGCTGCGCCCGCCGCCCATTGGGCTTCTCGGCCGCTCTGCCCCGCCCACGAAGCTCTCCATTGGCTGCTCTCCAAAAGCCCGCCTCTTGAGTACTATTGGTTGAGACACAACCCTCCCTTCTCACCCATTGGCCAGCGAGAGTGCCTGTCACCACCCATCCTCCGATCCTATTGGCGGAGGTTGTCAATCCGCTTGTCAATCATTCCCGTTCCCTCTCCTGATTGGACGGCTGTAACCACGGCGTGCTCTGCCTTAGGTATATCCACAGGGAATTGTGGCAGGAAAAGGCTCTAAAATACCTCAAATTCACCCCAAAACCTCCTGGAATTGCTTTATTTGGGAGTATTCCTTCTCCCTGGGGGATGTTTGCTCTGGAATACCGCTGCAGAGGAGCGGAGGCAGTGGTGCACATGGGGCTAATAATTATTACCTAATAATAACTAATGGCTAATTAATAGCTAATTAATAACCAATTAACTAATAAATGACCCCGAAACGTTAATAGAAACCGAGATCTTGACGGAACAACGAGGAAACACAAGTGAAATGGGCTCCAGGGCCATCTTCTCCATGTGGAGCATTGGAATTGGGGCATTTAACTGCATTCTCCCACAGATCTAATAGGCAGGAGATGGATGGAGGGGAGGGAAGCAAGAATTCCACTTGCTTTTCCTTAAGGAAAAGAAGCAGCATTGGGAGAGTGTCACCACAGGGATCAATGGAGCAGCTCTGTCCCTTGCGGAGCTCCACTCCTTGGTTTTCCCAGGAGATGATTCATTCCAGGAAGCTGGAATTGAAGGAATTCGGCTCCCGCTGCCTTTTCCAAGCTCATTTCCTCCCTTTCCATGCTCTGAATGTGCAGCATCCCCATGGACAAGGATGCATCCTGCTCAGGGCCCTCTTCCCAAACTGCGTTTCTCATGGCACAGTGGAGAAATAGGGATAGGAAAAGGAAATAAAAGCAGGAAAATGGAACTCAAATAATGGCTTTGGTTTGGGAAGGAATGGGTCCTCCCCAGGGATCTCCCCACCTCCAGGAGCCTGTATTTAAAGTGACAGGCATAAATGAGCTCCATTCACCCTGAAATCAAACAGTATTCCCTGGAATGCTCTCTGGAAAAACCCATCCCTCCTCTGGAACCCAGCCCCGTTGGTTCCAGGGTGGCACCAGCACATTCCATGGAGATCAGAGGTTCCCTATGGAGGAAAAGCTGGAAGCCATCCCCAAAAGCTCTGCGGAGGGAGGAGGAAGCGAGATTCCTCTTGGCAGGAGCCACATCCTCACCCGCCTCCAAAGCACAAAGTGTGAACACGAACGCCTCCAAGGCATCACTTGGATCCCTGGATCCTCCTCTTGCCTTTTCCAGCCTTCCGAGTGGGAATTGCGCTGCTCCGAGCTCAAAAACACATCAAGCAAGATCCAGGGATCTTCATTATCCCCATAAGAAGCTTCCAGGATCAACCTGAGTTGAACGGAGTGGGGTGGGGGCTGCTTGGGAAAAGCCAATGGGCAATGCCAGGATCTGTGTTTCCATGGAGCGCTGTGGTGTGGAGGAGGTGGAATGATCCTTGATCCCACCTCGGTATTCCCAAGGTTTGAAGTCAGGAGCAGTCCTCACATTGGTGCTGAAACCTCTTTTCTCCTGTGCAGAGTTTGCACTGAGCTGGAGCTTTGTAAGCCCATAGGGTGGGCACATCCTTATCCCTCACTCCATCCTACAGGAAGCTCCCAACCGCTTCCCTCCAAACAGGAAACGAATTCCCTCATTCCAGGAAGGAGGAACCATGCTCCAGGGGATGATTAACGACTGTGGATGGCTTCACTATGAATGGAGAGCTGAACACAGTGAACCAGGACCCAGTGTTCCCAACCCATTCCTAAGCCTCCAACCTCTCCCAGGCTGCTCCAGGGTAGCAGAGCCATAGGGAAGGTGGGAACAGTCCCTTTATCTCCATATTCACCTGGAAAACCCAAGTGATTTATGAACAATACAATAACCCAGCGAGGGGATAGCACAGCCACGTGGGAGGTAAAGGCAGAGATTGGAAGCCCAGGGCAGAATTCCTCATGTTTCCAAAGGGACAAAGCCCATTGCTGCTCAATCCAAGGGGATGAGAAGAGGTTGCACGAAGCGCTACAACCCAGAGATCACACAACCCCTTAGTGCCTACACCCCAAGGTTTGCCTAAAACCCCCTCAATTCCCCCCAAATTCCCTTTAAAGGCTTCCACTGCCTGGTGAGTGGAGTGGGATGAGAACATGGAAGATGTGCTATGGAATTCACAGGTACAGGTATGGTTTAACCCCCCCAGTACATCAGCTCTTTCCCACATCATTCCCCCCTCTGCAGTTCAATCCCCATTTTCCTCCTCCTTTTGTGCTGCAGGAGCTTCCTCACTTCCCTCCTCATCTTCTGCTGTCTGCTGCTCTCCTTCCTGAGGCAGGGATTCCTCTGGAGGTAGGGAATTCTGCTCCTCCACATCCCCTGCAGCTGATTCCATCTCTTGTGCTTGTGCCTCAGTTGTCTCTGTCCCTCTTTCTTCTTGCTCCACACCATTCCCAGCACCTTCTGCTTCCAGGTTCCCTTTGGGATCCTTCTTTTCCTCCTCATCCTTGTTTTCATCCGCTCCTTCCTCTGCATTCCCACTGTTTCCTCCTTCTCCTTCCTCATGCTCCTCTTTCTCCTCTGGGTCATCCGTGAAAGGATTCTCTCCCTGGAAACAGAAGACAAATCCTCATCTCCAAAACACCCAAGAGCAGCTCCCAGGATATTCCAGCATCATGGAAGTGCTGCTTCCAGCCTGATCCTATCCCAAGCCCCCAATCAACACTGACCTTGAGGTACCGCTCCAGCTTCTTACTGATGAGCTTGTTGTTGAGGATACTCCTTGCGACCACGAGTGAGGCTTTCTTGGATTGCTCCATCATAGCCTGGATGGGAGGGGAATAAAACCCATTCAGCTTTGCTCCTGAAGCCGGGAATAAGGCACAGCTCAGCAGTGGAGGAGAGAAACAGGGAAAACCTCTGGGAAACATCCTGTACATCATGGAATGCTTTGGGTTGGAAGGGACCTTAAAGCTCTTCCACTCCAAAGCCCTGTCTAAGCCTTGAGCTTTAAGAGGTTGCTAGGGCCACAAGAACACAAAGATTGACATCAGGCTCTGCAAAGATGAGGACGAAGAAGAGTTCCTCCTGGATTTCAGGAATGGGAGGAAGGAATCCCACCCGAATCCATGCTCCTGGAAGCCCAGGAGCTCCAACTCACCCTGCGGTTGTGGTTGTGGTCGAGTGACTTCAAGTGTTTCTGGATGATGCCGTACTGCATGGGGATGAAGAGGTCGCAGGCAGCACAGTGAGCGGCCTCCACCTTCTTGATGAAATGCTCCATGCCAACGTCTGGAAAAGAATGGATTGAACTGGAAAAGGACCCACGGATTTGGGCCGTGTTCCAGGATTTACAGGTTCCTCTCTGCTCCAATACCAGTCACCTCCTCCCTCCCTCTCCCTACAACCTCCTCCCTCCTTCCCCCTACAATCTCTTCCCTCCCTACCCCTACAGCCTCCTCCCTCCCTACCCCTACAACCTCCTTCCTCCTCTCCCTACAACCTCCTCCTTCCCTCTACAACCTCCTCTCTTCCTCCCCCTACAACCTCCTCCCTCCCTCCCCTACAACCTCCTCCCTCCCTCCCCCTACAGCCTCCTCCATCCCTACTCCTACAACCTCCTCCCTCCTTCTCCCTACAACCTCCTCTATCCCTACCCCTACAACCTCCTCCCTCCAGCCCCAACCACCTCAACAAAGCAACTCTTACCCACAGGAGCAGGACCTCACCTTGTGTAAGATCCTGGTCCCTGTATATCTGCTGAATGACCGCGTTGATGTCCTCAATCGCTTTACGGCGCTCCTCGGTTTTCCTCGTTTTATTGGCAACGTATTCCTGTAGGGAATACTTCACCTTCATCTTTCTACATTCAATCTTTGCAGCTTTACTACAACCTTACTCCACCTTCTCCAGCACTTTCCACCATGGTCCCTTTAAGGAACCAGCTCAGGAGCTTTACAGCATCTCCAATCTAATACGCGCTCTTCCTCTTAAGGATCAATTCCCAAAGCAACCCAAGGCACAGACATGGATCCAGAGCTCACCTGCAGGAAATCTGCTGTCTGTTGAGGCAATTTGGTTCCAACAAACTTGAAGTGTTCCTTATGGAATCTGCTCTCCAGGTGATTGCTCATCTCATCGTCGTAGAAGGTCCGGTATTTGCACAGTGAACAAACAAACTGGATCCTGTTGAGAGGGAAAAGAGCCACAGATCCATCAGTCCCGCTCTATGGCACCACATTCACTTCAAGGGCAGCAGATAAACTTATGGAGGTCTCCAACCCTTTGCATGTCCTGGGCTGCATTCCCATAGCGTGAGCGGGGGGGTCCAAGGATGGGATCCCACTGGGATGCTGCATCCAGCTCTGGTGTCCTCACTATGAGGACAGGGAGCTGCTGGAGCAAGGCCACAGGGATGAGCAAGAGGTGGAGCAGCTCCCGTATGGAAGAACATTGGGGCTGGAAAAGAGAAGCTGCGTGGAGACCTCAGAGCAGCTTCCAGTGATGAAGGGGGCTCTGAGAAACCTGGAGAGGGGCTTTGGACACGGATAGAGGGATGGGATGAGGAGGAGCAGCTTCCAACTGGAAGTGGGAAGAGTCAGATGGGATATTGGCATGAAGCTGTTTCCTGTGAGGGTGGTGGGACATCGGAATGCATTGAATGGAGAAGGTTGGGATGCTCCATCCCTGGTCAGGTTGGAGCAAGCTGCTCTATGGAAGGTGTCCCTGCCTGTGCTCCTGGCTGAGCTTTAAGCTCCTTCCCAACCCCAACCATCCCATGAGTTTCGGGATGGTTTCTTCTTCCTATTTCCCTTTCCAGCACAGACACGCAGCAGGAGAGCAAAGCAGCTCCACGAGGAATAGCCACACCACCAGGACAAGCAGGACCGACCGGATGGAGCCTGCCTGCCTCCAGTGCCACCAGCACCACCTAAAGCCCAGGATAATCCACCCAGGAGCTCTTACCTTTCCACCATGCGATCCCGATGCTTCTTCTTCTGCCTCTCTGGGGTTCTCTTGCCTGCCTGCAAGTGGTGCTTGATCTGGCTGATCTCCTCCTGGATTGTGAGAGCACCTGAGGGGTGAGAGCAGGAGTGGAGTGCAGGGCCTCACCAAAGGGAATGGCCCTGGACAAGATTAGGCAGGGGGATAACCAAGTCCCACTTAAACAAAGAGACCCAAAGGAGAGAAAGGGCATCCCTAAGGAGAGAAAGAGCATCCCTAAGGAGAGAGCATCCCTAATGAGAGATAGGGCATCCTTAAGAAGAGCATCCCAAATGAGAGAGCATCCCAAATAAGAGATAGGGCATCCCTAATGATAGAGCATCCCTAATGAGAGAAAGGGCATCCCAAATGAGAGACAGAGTATCCCAAATGAGATGGAGCATCCCAAATGATAGAGCATGCCAAATGAAAGATAGAGCATCCCTAATGAGACAAAAGGCATCCCTAATGAGATGAAGCATTCCAAATGAGAGAGCATCCATGATGAAAGAGCACTCCAAATGAGATAGGACAAGAGGTGATGGGTTCAAAATGAAACAGGGAATTTCAGGTTGGAGATAAGGAAGTTCTTCCCCGGGAGGATGCTGGGACACTGGGATGGGTTGAATGGAGCAGGTTGGGATGCCCCATCCCTGGCAGTGTTCAAGGCCAGGCTGGATGGGGCTTGGAGCATCCTGCTCTAGTGGAACTGGAGGAGCTTCGAGGTCTCTTCCATCCAACCCAATTCCATGATCCTATAATTAGCTTTTCCCCCCAAAAAAGCTCCACATGGACAAGTTTGAAGGGTGGGAACAGAGGGAAGAACCACACAGAAAGACTCCAACGCAGTTGCCCTGGAGCATCCCATGGGTGGGATGGGCAGCAAGAGCCCCCCATGCATCCCACCAGGAGGTTTCTCCCCAGCCCTGCTTCCCTAAGCTCCCTTCTCAAACCGATCCCATCACTCCAGACCAGGAAGCTCCATCCCAAACCACTCACCCCAAGTCAAGTCTATGGCACATGGGCAATCCAAGGCAGATCCCTATATCTCAGGCTGGGAGTTCACCAACCCACCTTGAACCAAGGGCTTCAGCTCCTCCCCAGGAACTCCTTATCCCTGAGCAGGCACAAAGGATGGGATTTGTCTGACTGAATGCATCTGAATGTGTTCCATGTCCCCACACCTGACAGCTCTTCCCTGTTCTCTCCCATGGAATTGCCCTCTATGGGAAGGGGCTTTGCTCCAAGTGGAGCTTTGGAGCGTAGGCACCACCTCACCTTTCTCCGCATCTTTTCCTTCTTCCTCTTCCCCTTCCTGGAAAGGCAATGTTGGGAAGTTAAAACCAAGAGAAGGGGATGGCTGGAGGCTGCTTTGACACCTCCCCCACCTCCAACCCCCCCGGCATTCCATGGAGGAGCAGCATCTCCATTGGATCCGGCTGCTCCATGGTCCCTTCCTGCAGGGACATCACTCACTCAGCAGGTGCAGACCTCATCCCACCGCACCAAAGGAGCTGGATGAGGGGTTACTTCATCCCCATGCAGTGACACAACCTAATCCCACCCTCTGGCATTCTCCACCTCACAGGGGATGGATCTGAGGACTTTGTTCCCCCCCCCGCCCCGCTTTTGGAATAACATGGGATTTCAGGGATCTGCCCTCACCAAACAACAGTATTTAATGACACCAAAGCAGCTCACAGAAGGTACTCACCCCTCGGGAGCCCTCCTTCTCCTCCTTCTCTCCTGATTCTCCTTCTGTTCCCTCCTCTGGAAGGGACGACAAAGTCAGCACAAAGCACAGGAATCATGGGATCCACCATGTTGGGAAAGGCCTTGAAGCTCATCCACTCCACCCCTTACCCCAGCACTGCCAAGGCCACCACTAAGCCATGGCACTGAAGGCCTCAGCTGCATGGCTTGGGAATGCTTCCAGCTTGTTCCAACGCCTGAGCATCCTTTGGGGAAGGAATTGTCCCCAGTCTCCATCTAAACCTCCCCTGAGGCCGTTTCCTCTTGTCCCATCCCTTGGGAGCAGAAACCAGCCCCCTCCTGGCTCCATCCTCCCATAGGGAGCAATAAGGTTCCCCCCTGAGCCTTCTCCTCTGCAGATGGACACCAACAGCTTTGCCACCACATGAAATCCATGGTGAATCCCAACTTGGCCAGTCCCAGCCCCGGGAAGCTGCTCGGCTCTTACCATTGTCCGAGTCGGAGTTCTCGGAGCCGTCCGTCTTGGCTGCTCTGCTGTCAGGATCATCGGAGCTGTTCGTGAGCTTCTGCTTCTTTGTGCTGGGATCCTTCCTGAGCTTCTTCTTCTGGGGCTGGGAGAGAAGAGGAAGGAGAAGAGAGATCCTTTCCACTCGAGCAGGATGCTCCATGCCCTGTGTCCAACCTGGCCTTGAACAGGGATGCTTCACCCCAACCTTCTCCATCCAACCCATCCCAGGGTCCCAGCACCCTCCTAGGGAAGAACTTCCTTATCTCCAACCTGGATTCCCCTGTTCCGGTTTGAACCCATCATCCCTTGTCCTATCCCTGATGAAGTTCCCTCTCCACATCCTTGGAGCTCCCTTCAGACCCTGAAGGTCTTCACACAGCTTCTCCAACCCCAATGCTCTCAACCCACCACCCCCCCCATCCCATAATGCAGGAGCTGAAGCCAGGAAGGGCTGTGACACTCTTCCTGTCTTCCGGAAACCCGGATTTGGGGATTCAAACACCCCATGTTTAATCAACCCAGCACCACCTCCTTGTTCTGCTTAGGAGGTAACATTCTACAAAGGCAAACCACGTGGAATCAGCACTTTCCCGAGTGCTGGAGGCCACATGGAGCTGTTGGGAATGACACCAAGAAGAAGATGACACAAACACTTACCTTAAAATCTGAATCCCACATTTTCCAGCTCCTCCTCATGCGCTGCTTCAGCATCCCCCCTCCATAGCGCATGCTCCCCTGGAAGCCTCGCATCCCTTGGAACATGCTGAGCTCTGGGATAATGTTGTGGGAGAAGAGGGAAGGAAGCCTGGAAGAGCCATACGGACCCCGGGATGCCATGGCCTGCGGAGCCTCATTCCACTGTCCGCTCATCCGCCCGGGATACGCCGCTGCCAAGGGCCTGGTGGTGCGGTTTTCCCTCCCCCAGTTCTGGCTCCGTTGCCCAAAGTTCTCCCGAGCTCTGCTCTGGAATTGATCCCGGCGATTCCCATAGAAGCTGTCGTAGGCCCCCTCGTAGGAGCTGTCGTTGTCGTGCTCAGCCTCGCCGTAGTCGTAGGCGGGCCGATAGACGTCACGCTCGGCCATGGAGGGCCTCAAGGTGTAGGAGTCGTACCTGCAAGAGGCAGCAGGGAGGGACGGGGCTGCGGTGCAGTGAGAACCCACCAAAAGCCACCAAAGAGCCATCAGAAACCAACAAAACCCACCAAAAAGTCATCAAAAGCCATAAAAACCCAACAAAAAGTCATCAAAAGCTAATAAACCCCACCAAAACGTCATCAAAAGCCATGAAAACCCACTAAAAAGGCACCAAAAAGTCATCAAAAGCCACCAAAAAGTCATCAAAAGCCACAAAAACCCAACAAAAAGTCATCAAAAGCCAACAAACCCCACCAAAAAGTTATCAAAAGCCATGAAAACCCACCAAAAAGGCACCAAAAAGTCATCAAAAGCCACAAAAACCCAACAAAAGTCATCAAAAGCCAACAAACACCACCAAAGAGTCATCAAAAGCCATGAAAACCCACGAAAACCCACCAAAAAGTCATCAAAAGCCACAAAAACCCACTAAAGTCATCAAAACCCAACAAACCCCACCAAAATGTCATCAAAACCCAACAAACCCCACCAAAATGTCATCAAAACCCAACAAACCCCACCAAAATGTCATCAAAACCCAA
>JASSUY010015448.1:19267-58127 GCA_032466535.1 Forpus xanthops | reverse complement strand
GGGTGACATGGTTTAGTGGGAGGTGTCCCTGCCCATGGCAGGGGGCTTGGAACTAGATGATCTTAAGGTCCTTTCCAGCCCTAACGTATGATTCTATGATTCTATGAATGTTTAGAATAACATCCTAACCAAGTGAGGAGTAAAATTACAGAACTGGGATGAAATTTTAATGGAAAACAGGCAAAAATGTTAACTATATATTAGAGACTCATCAGCTGGAAATCACAAAGTAAAAGAAAGAAAAATTCAGAACTGTTAGATGATCATAGTGTGACTCATTTCAACTGAGGATAGTATAGATAGAGAATTATGTTGACATGGCTGTATCTGCTTACCTGAGTTTGCTGCAGTGACACTTCTCAGTAGAAAGCATACTACAATTATCAAATAGCTTTATACAAAGCTATGCCTTCTTTGTGGTTAGCCAGTAACTTGCAAATGCTTCAATCAAGTGGCCAAATAGTATGTGGCAAGCCATATGTTGATTTGAAAAATAAAAACAAATAGCAAGAATCAAGTTCATCCACAGAGTAATCTATAGCAACTGTGTAAACAGGACAGTATACATGAATACATGAGTTGTGAATTTTAGCAATAAAGTGGATTACTTCATATATTGCCTCTGGGTTTGACTTTGGTGTCTCTGTAACTTAAGGAATATGTGTATTTTCTGGGTACTTAGTCTATGTTCAGAGACAAAGCAAACACCCATGGGCCTACTTTTCATTTCAATTTTACCTCGGCATTTAATGCATCAAAAATCCATGCCATAAATTGTATAGCAGTATTTAATAGCTTATGGGAGGATTCTGAAGCTCTCTTGTCAGGAAATATTACACTGTTGCTCACACGTGCATTTCTACATATACTTATGTAGAAAGTATATAAGTCTTTTTGTGAGCCTTAAGACCTTCAGAAAGTTCCTAATAAAAAGAAGTCTTCTAGAGCTAACTTAACTTACCACTTTGCTTGATGCCAGTGTTAAAAACAGCATAGACCACAAGAGTTGGTAAAAGCAGATCTAATTTACAAGACATGTGACTAGTGAAGGCATGTATTACATGAAGAACTGTTGTGGTTTAGCCCATATAGGCAGCTCAGCCTCACTCATCTGCTTGCATGTGATCCCACAAAGGGATGGGGAAGAGAACAGTTACTTAGGAAGACAAACACCACCACTTCAAACATCCCCCCACCTTTACTCCTTCCCCAAGCTTTATATGTTGAGCATGATGTCGTATGGTGTGGAATGTCCCTTTGATCAGTTGGGGTCAACTGTCTTGGCTGTCCCCCCTCACAACTCCTTATGTGCTCCCAGCCTGCTCACTGGTGGGTGGTACTGGGACTTGGCTCTGTGTAAGCATTGCTTAGCAGCAGTGAAAACATTCCTGAATTATTAACACTGTTTTCAGCACAAATCTAGAACATAGTCCCCTGCTTGCTATTGTGAAGAAAATTAACTGTACCCCAGCCAGAAGTAGTGCAAGAACATAAGAAGATGTGAAGACCACTGCAGATGACAGACTTCTTTAAATTTTATATTCCTGAAACTAGAAAAATTGGTTGTGCTGAATATAGAAAAGAAAGAACTCTAAACTCCGATTCACTTTTTTTTTTTTTTAATGCCTAAATAGCCTACCTCCTCTGGGCTACTTGTGTTAGGTTCTTTTTGTGTGTTCCAAAATTCTTATATTTTTGGAGTGCAAGCAAATGTGCTGTTTCCTGGAGAACAGTATTTAATTGTTATAAATGCTTTATTTATCACAGTTTGCCATAAGCTTTTTTTTTTTTAAATATTAAAGTAAGTACTAGTGTACACTTTAATAGCAGTATTAATTTTATTTCTTCAGACTTCATTTAAAAAAAAGCAAGCCAATGAGTAAACAGTTCTTATGAAATTTTATCAGGTTTTGTAACAGATCTAGGTAAAAAGTTTGCATAAGCATTCAAGAAATGGCAGAAAAAAGCAGTTATCACCAGCAGTGCAGTGTAAGATATTGGACATTATTTTGCAATTCCCATGGAGAATACAGTAAGTGCAGTCTTTACTGTATATCTTAGTACTGTATGTCTTAGTACAAAGGAGTCTAATTTTCTTAACACTTTAGTAGGAACTTGCTTGGGTTTTCTCATTTTCCACTGTCAGCTTCTTATACGTTTTCATTGTTGTTGCTTTCTTATACTTTTTGTAAAATTTGTAGGAGTAATAGTCCCATAGTGGCATTTTATGTGCTTAAAAATACATTACTAGCTTTGCAATATAAAGCAACCTTCCAAGTGGGAAAAGCAGTGTAATATAATGATTTTATAATGCATATGCCAAATTTAGGTTGTACTAGCATTCTAAATTCTGGCATTAACCATAATGTTTTCTGAGTGCTCACTGTCAACCTTAAGTTTTTCACATTTTTTGATGTAGTATGTGGAATATGTTCTTTTTAAATTAAAAAAAAAAAAAACCAAAACAACTGCCATGTGACAATTTTGATGCCTACAAAGGTCTTCAGTATGTTTACTTCTGTGAATGGATAAATAATGATCTAGTAAAAGTTGTCCCTGCCTATGGCAGAGGGTGTGGAATAGATGATTCACAAAGGCCCATTCCAACCAAACCATTCTATGATTCTGTGATATTAAAGTGAGATGTAGTACTTTACCTCTTGCTTTCACAAGTATTTGTCAACAATGGCAAAGCAAAAATAAAAGAATCTTGACATGTCTTGTTCATGCCTTCTTCTAACTACAGCTTTTCATCCTCTTGGATCTTCAACCTAATTCCCATCTTCAAGGTTTTTTGTACTAGTCCCCACAGAGCCCACAGATCTTAGTCATTCTTCATTCTTTCTGCCTGGTATTCAGTGTAGCTCCCTTTCAAGATCGTAGAATTTTCCACTTCCTAATATATGGTGGAACAAGTAACTACAGGTTCTGTAGTTCAATCTTCCTCTTCACTCTTCACAACTGCCAAGTGTCATTTTGGCCTGTCACAATATCCCTTAATCTCTTTCTGAAAAGCCTGAGACAGTGTACTCCTAGAAGAACCCTTTCCTTGCTCATATGTTCTTTGGTTTTGAGCTTTGCATCTTTCTTTTCCATGCAGTATGGTGCCAGATAGATGGAGTTGGCTGTCAGAGAGCAAAAAGAGGTGGCAACTTCAAGGCTAGCAGCAAGCTAAGAGGTTAATTAAAAGTTCTACTGGGTCTGCTCTGGAGCATGCTTTGTGAGAATGGGCTCTCAAAAGTGGTTGTTGCTAAAACTCCGCAGTTCTCTCTAAGCATGTGTAGTTTTCTGGGTATGTTTGAATCTGAATGGTTAGTTTAGTTCTTCATCCAAAGCATGTGGACTAAAGAGAACCCAACAGATTTATTTTTATTCTGGTTCGCATTACCCTGACAATTTTTGGAAAAAGGAATTCTGACATTAGAGTACATTTTGAAGCTCATACAGTTCTGAAATTGGTTAAAATTGATCATAGAATAGTTAGGGTTGGAAAGGACCTTAAGATCATCTAGTTCCAACCCCCTGATAAAGTTGTAATCAAGAATAAAAGAGTCTAGTCTAAAGTGGTCAATAACTCCTATAATAGATAGGATATTCTTAGTATGTACTTGAGGTCAGTGTCTGCTTTTCATTTTTACTTTGATGTCTTTCTGCTTTACTAAATACTCCCAGGATTTCAGACTGCAGTCATATTTAGCATTTAATGTACAGACTGTATTTCTTTGTCTGTCATTGACACAGGTTTAAAATTTGCACAATTTCAATACTGATCTTCTTCCAGATTTCTTCCCTTACACTTATTTGTTTTAGTGGAGGAATCCATTTAAGACTGCAGTCAATGAGTCCAGGTGCTTATTCTTATGTGTAAGCTTTTAAAAAGGTTCTTCTCTCCACTCTTTATTTTACAATGCAGCAGAGAGTATCTTGCAACACAGATAAGGTCTTTTATTTAAAAAAATAAATTTAAAAAATGGCTACCAAAAGTTTCTGTGCATAACAGGAAAGAGAGATACAAAGACCATGAAAACTGCCAAAACCTGGTGCCTTTGCAGAAGCAAAAATGTGCCACAGTGATCCTATATACTTTCAGCTATCTACTGCCAAATCCAGTTAACACCAGCTAAAAAACATGATACCCCTGTCTGCATGACCAGAGAAAACACATCTTTTCCTAATCCCAAATCTAACACAACCAGTGACTCAGTTTTTAGGCAGATTTCTCAGTACCGTCATAGCACCTCTAAAACTTTGTCTGAAGCAATTTAGACAAAATGTTAATTTATTATGTTTAATAGTTGTTTTGATTGTATGATAACTATTAAATTGTATATTGGCTCTGCTTCCTGTTTCCGTATCCCATTCTGTGAAGTGTTCTTGGGCAAAATAATTCAGAATTAAAAAAAATAAATCCAGTTTTGGATGGTGGCTGATCTTAGTTTTCTAAATAACAGAAGCTTGTGGGATGCTTAGAGTTTTTAAAAGTTGATGAGTAGGTGGCAGTTAAACATATGCAGTTCTGGTTTTCAAGGCACTTGCAGTTCTCAGTTGTTTCTTTTGGTACCATCTACTGAAACTTTAATTAATGTTCCTGCTCCTGTCTTTTCCTGTACAAGTGTAATTCCTGACTTCAGTGCAGTCAAGGCAGCATTGGTTGATACAGTCATCCTTAGAAATATTTTTGCAACAATTAACACATCTGCCTGTTCCCTGAGAACTGTTTTAATTGTATAGATGTGTGTATTTCATGATTTTTATTTTTTTCTTTTTATCCAACAGAATAGAACAAACAAACTCATTACTGATAAGTGCTGTGCACAAAGCTGATCAGTGGTTTGAATTAATGCAGTTGGGGTGTTCAGGTTTTCTACTTAAAAAAGAATCTTAAGCCAGGTACTTCAGTGATTCTGTGTCAATACTAGTAAATCTTTTCCTTCTGACCATAGTTTTGTAAAAAGTCATTTACTTATAATTTTTGGGTTAATTTTGCTGTTTCACTTCTGAGTGTATACTGGAAGATTCTATAACTCCTCCTTGTGCCTGCCCATTCATAAGCTCAATGACTCCATAAGAAAACAATCTTCAAGTCAATCTTATGTTGTGAGCATGTATTTCTTTCAGTGTGTTTATGTTCCTAGAGCAAAATGTGTCAGTCTTGAAAAAGAAAAAAACAGTAATTTTTTGGAGATGACTTTCTCAACCATAAGTTAACGGGATATTGTTTGGAAGTATGGGAATTAAAACAGACTGGGAAAATGGCATTAATTTCAGCAAGAGCTGAATGGAAGGTACAGCTTTCACAAAATCCTTCTGCAAACACATTTTTTGTCAGCCAAAAAAACAAAGGATTACCAAGGAAGAACCAGTAAGAGTTTTAGTTGTTGTTCGCATGAGCTCAGATATTACTGTGATAAATAGGGGAATAAAATTGTACAACAGGTGGAACATTGACATTTCACAATGTATGGAATTTCGTTGCAATTGTAGAGATTTGAGTAGTCAAACAGATAAAATTCTATAAAATGAGGCTTGAATATCCACATGGATCATCTCTTCCAGGGGTAATACCAAATTCGATGGCAGTGGAGCAGCAGAAAACAGCTGAAAAACAGCCTTTGAACAGTGTATGCTCGATATCTCAAGGCAATAAAACATAGATTAATTAAGTGGACAGCTAGCAGCATTTCTGCACCTTAAGTGTTTAATGGTGGTTACCTGTGGATATTTTGCACAGGTAATGAATGTCCTATTGTTAATTTGTTAATTTTGCAGTAACAATTTTGTTAATTTTACAACAGTCCTAATTAAGCTAGGTGGTTAATTGTATTTTTAATTTTGAAAGAGACAAAATTGGTAGACCAAGTGATTTGCCATTATTGTTGCAAACTTCATTGATAAAGAGCTCTGTTGGGCAAACTTTGACCTATCATGTAAAACTCAGAGTAGGCAATGTCTGTATTAAATATATAAAATCAAAGCTATAAATTTCATTCCCTGATGTGCAGTAAAAATCCCCCATGTATCCATGATGTGAGTGAGGTAAAATATGCACCAGAAAGTAAAGGTACATTGATAATCTTTGGTAGTGAGAATGATTAATTTCTTGCTGTGTGAGGAGTTCTGAGAAGTCTGGACCCCACAGGGGTTTTGTGCATACCCATAATATTCATGTCACCTGGATTCTGCCGTACACTCAGTGTCTGAATTTTGCTTAAGTCTGAGTTGGAGAGGATCTCCAGAGACCTCTTATCATCCTTCACAGTGCTTAGAATGACTTGTATACCTAAAATTAGGATCTGGAAGTACTCAGGAAAAACCCTGACTGAGCACAGATATCCTTGGCTTTTGTGTAAGCCCTGCTCACTCTAGGGTCTGCTTACTTAAGCCCTGAAATAATTTTGTCTTACTATATGGAAAGCATCTAACTGGTGCTGACAGCACTGGCATCACTAAAAAGCATAAAATGGTGCTCAACTCATGCAACTATGCAAAGTGATTAGTGTACATAGAGTGTATATGTAGGTGTATATGTATATCTCAGATCCCTTATAGTCTGAATCATGAATTCACAGAGGGATAAAAGAAAGGAAGAAGGAATCTTTCCTCTTTGCTTTACAAATGGAGAACTGTAGCACCCTGAAATTTAAGCAAGGTCAGATAAGTCTGTGACAAACCTTGAAGCTGAACTGGGAATTCTGAGTGCCTTAACCACTATTTTTTGTTAAGTGTGTGGTGGTTTTTCTCCACTCCAATGATTATCTGAAGTTGACTTTTTTTTCCTTCACTCTAAATTCTATTTACATTACCATTTAAATTCAAATTTTTCAACAGCTGCTGGTTTTGCAGAAATCAAAGACAATATTGTGGATCTGGTCTTCGTTTCCAGATGAAAAACCCTTAACAAAAGATTGTTAAATTCTTCTTCCTTATGACATAAAAGGCTGTTCAAATTGAATTCTGAGAGAAATGTCATAGCTTTGGGAGGTGGTTTTTAACGAGGAAATTTATAATGTACTAAACCAATCTTACCTCGAATTTCACAAAAAAAAGGGAATTACAAATAGTATTATCTTCTAATAGAAGCCTAAATTTTGTGGGTTCTATAATGTCTTTTCTCAGCACACATTATTATCTCTTGATGAGGCTTTTGCTATGAGCAAGATCCCCTCTTGTAGTATATGGTTAAGTAGCAGAATAGGTTTATATCAATTTAATTTTAAGGAAAATGCAACCAAACTTGAATATGTAGCAAGTTCCTTTATTTTACTTAGCTTATGTCATCCAATTATGAATGAAGGTTTTTAATTTTAGGTAGTAAATCTTAAGAACTACATAAGTGATTTTATTCTAAGTAAGGAACTTCTGATAAAACAATATGATTGTTATTGTGTTGCACAGCAAATCAGAAGGGAGATCCTCACATTATCCATCCATATGGTTGTTTTTGCTAATGAAGTGTCTTCCATAATTCAAAAGCATTTTTTTCAAATGTATCACTTCAGCTTTGCCATAGATATTTAAGTTGTCCCAGGAAGCAGAAGCAAACGTGAATCAATCTTTATTTTTATAAAAAGTGTCCGGCATTCATGTTGCTTCTGTATATTTGATAAGGGTTCAGCCACTAAAGGTGTAGAATCTATTGAAAAAGTCTGAGTCAGCTTGCCATTTGAGGTAGATATGATGGCTGAGTGTGAATTTAAAGCTTTTCCTGAAGTTTTCTCATAGCTTCACCAAAAATAAAATACTGACAGGGCAAAATTTTATCC
The DNA here is from genome assembly GCA_032466535.1 of Forpus xanthops. Lineage (NCBI taxonomy): Eukaryota > Metazoa > Chordata > Aves > Psittaciformes > Psittacidae > Forpus > Forpus xanthops. The sequence continues at coordinate 50,364 of JASSUY010015448.1, read as the reverse complement.
CTTTGTGTCTGGCCATGTCAAACCCTTATTGCCTCTTCATTGTCCCAGTTTTAAATTGAATACAGCCTCAGGGAAGGAAACATTTATATAAGAGGGTTACAGTAGAAGGATCTCTATCCCAATCCTACATATGCAAAACAGACCTTAGAAACAGCATGCCTTCAGCTACTTAAATGTAACCATTCTTCCCCTTGAAGAAAAGGTGTTTCTCCCTGCAAATTACCAGGGAGCTTTATGATGTTCTTTCTTTCCTTTGTCAGAAAATGCCTTCACCTGACGAAACTAAAACTGAGCAAGTGAAAAAATAGTCTTGATAGAATTAATATTATACAATATTTGGGTGCATGCATATGTGAATGATTTGTAAAGCCTATTTATGTAGGAAACATTCCCTAGCAATTTCATTTCTTGTGTGTAGCTAGGTTTGTCTTCTTCCATTTGTCTGCTTATTTACTGCTCAGAGAAAGTATCCTTTAGGAAGGCCTGTTCCGCCTGATTTTATAGGAAATTCCTAGGGTATTTTGATAATTCCAGTAATATGTAATAAAAAGACTCAGAACACTGATGTTTTTTAGGCTGAATTGCATTAATTTATGATGCGTCATATTCCATAAGCATAACTTCAGTAAAACCTGATATCTCAAATGATGCTGATTTGAAGCCGCATGACATTAAAACCCTCTCACTTGTTCTAGAATAGGTGGCTGTCTCTGTGACTATTCAAGTCTACATTATATGAAAGAACATCATGGAAGAATTAAGGCAAAAGTTTAATTACAAAGAATACTGAAACTCATTCAGTTGACTGTTAGAATTCAGAAATACAGCTGGTGCACTTAATCACACAAAAACGAAGTTCATCACTTATTCAGCATTCTTTGTCTCTAACTAAACAATAGCATGTTTTTCTCTAAGAATGGACTGAGCAGCTCTATTTTTTTCCTCCCTTGTTTGATTTACAATATATGAATTGTCTGAACACTTTGCATGAATATTTTTACAGTGGATGCCTTGTCTGTCTTGAACACTGTAAATCCATTGCTTGATTATTCTGCTGGGTTTATGTGTATCAGAATCTATATTGCTAATCTGTATGCATAAGACTCTGGAAAAAGAGCAAAATAATAATAAATGACCAAAATAAATTAGTATTTTAGCTAAAATGTTGGAGGTTTTTTATTTGGTTAGTTGTTTTTTTTTTAATTTTTTTGAGGTTGTGTTAATATTTTTTATTCTTTTTTTTTTTACCTGGGACATCTCGTAAAGTAAGACAAGTGGAATTATCACTCTGTTCCAAAAAAAAATGTGTCACAGATGAGTTAATATGTTATCATTACGTGGTTAACTAAAAAGGTTTAATTAATGACTGAATGATGATCACATGGTAATTAATGATCGAGTGGAAATCAAATGGTAATCAAATCGTGATTAAGCAATAATTTAATGTTAATTAAATAGTGATTTAACAATGATTTGAGAATGATTTGACAGTGATTTAAATGATGATTTAGATGATAATTTAGGCAGTGATTAGACAATAATTTAGACAGCAGACAAAAGACTTCCCATAAATAAGCTGTAGATGGTTTCATACAAATGCCACTAGCATATAGTATACTTTCAGGCCTAATTATAAGTATCAGATGACAGGCAAGGTGTCTCTCAACCTCGAGGAGTAACCCTGACAGGTGGCCCTGCTCAAGGGGGAGATTGGCATTGTGCAGCCTGCTGCTGTACAGGAGAGCTCAATGGACTTGGAGAAGTTACAGACTTTTGTAGTGTAACGTGTGCAGCTGTAGCAGTTTTAGTTCTGTCTAGTCCCAGCTCAAGCTGGTATTGTGAACTCCTTCTAAGATATGGCTTAGTGTCCTTGGCTCCTGAGAAGGTGCAGTCCAGCCCAGTTGTTGCAGATAGCGCAGCAGGGCTGATTTCAGTCTATCAGGAACCATGGGGCTGTTTGTTCACTCGTGCTGACTGGGTGCTTCCATCTTGCCAACTTACAATATGAAAGAGCACAATGAGCAGGGAGTAGAAAAGTTGGGAGGTATACAGTGATATTTGTAACGTGTTTCTTTTTCAAATCTTCTATACTTTGAGTTGTTGATTCCTCTAGGTATGCTGTAGATGAACATGGAAAACCACAACAGTTAACATGCACTTGGTGTGGTTGGTTGGTTTGATTGTTTTTTTCCTTTGTTCCCCCTGCTCCCCTCAGTAAATTTAAAAATTAGAACTGTATACATAATATACATAAAAATTAATTTGTTTAAAGCCTGTATAAAAGCAAGATAAAAAAAGAGGATACAGTTGACCTAATTATGCAGGAATGCTGAGGGGTTTATAAAAGATCAGGTTGTGACTTGGCCTAGATCTCAAACACAAAGAACTAATTTTTGTTGAAGAGATTCAAATTTGCTAAGCAAAGGAAAATTGTCAGCCCACATCAAAACTTGCTGAAGACAGTTAGGTTCTTGGATAGCATGAGTATGAGAGAATACAAAAAAGGAAATGAAAACCAACCAACCAATCCCAAAACACAAAAGAGAATCTGAGACAAAAAAGGGAATCAAAGTTCAAATTTGGTGTTCATGAAAGTCATGTTGCCAAGTTCACACCAGTCAGCATAAGATCAGGCAATGGTGTTGTCTGTAAAACAATATCATAACTACAAAGGATTACACCAACTGCAAGAGTCAGCAGAATGTATATGCCATAAAGAAAAGAGAATATTCTAGCTCAGAAAAGACCTCGGAAAGAATGCCACCACTGCAGCAAAAGGCAACTAGAAAACTAGCTTAAAAAAATATATCTGTAATTAATAGGCCCATGCTGCTAGAAAAATCACATTTGCCTCAGAAAGATACAATGTTTGCAGTAGAAGCAAAAAAAAAAACCAGCACAGATACATTTTTAGTTTACTGTGGTCAAGTTATGCCTGTTATAGTGGTAGAGTTACTTGTATTATTGGAGCATTTAAATTAAATATATGGATAAATATTCTATATTAAATAATGATGAAGAAGTTCTGTGGTAGGGGAATGCAAGAAAACACAACTTTTAGAATTAAAATATAGCAGCCTATCTTCGATCTTATTAGCAGGACACATTTAGCATTTTAGAAGACAAAATGAAGATAGCACAGAAACATGCTAGCTGCTTCTTAATAACATTTGCCACCTTAAAAAATTCACTATTATTCTAGGAAGTAATATTTTCTTGCACAATATAGATGTAGAACAGTATATATTTTACTACTGAATTAAAATTGACTTTTGAACTGCCTTAGCAGTTCTTCATTCACAAAATTCCTCTCTGGGCATATCCTGAAATGCGTATCTGTCCATCTCTGGACTCTCAAATCCTTCATTACTCTTTGATTACAGTCTGTGCAAAAGGACTCAGCAAGAGCAGTGTAGTTGTCGTGCTGTGAAAATGCTGTTTATGCAGAGTGTAGCTGATGGAATCCACCCATTCCCCAGTTCATGCTCTCAGGAAGGTTTTTCCTGTTTGTAGTCAAAAACTAATGGGTAGTCTGTCCTCTTTGATAGTCAGAGAAAAAAGTGAAAAATCAAAAGATTTAGTAAAATCCCTATGCAATGTCAAGAACACAAAAAAAGCTGTCTATTGAGGTATAAACCCAAAAGCACTTAGCATAGTCTTGACCCATATTGACACTTTAAGCTCTTTATATTATCAGCAACTTTGTTGAAAAGTCCAAGGCTGGAGGTCTGTACACTGTTATAGGAAAGTATATAAGATTATATTCCTGTAACCGTCTTGAAGATTATATAGTGGATTCATAGTATTTCTGTTGTGGCATTGAATTACCAGTGGTACTAAAGCAGCTGTTAAGGGCCTATGCATATTCCAGAAACTGAGGCAAAGTCGGAGTTGATAATAAAGTTACCTTGGGAAAAATGGGACTTGAATTGATTGGTTTGTATTGGTTGAAAGGAGCAATGAACTTGTACTTTTGTGGTAACATCCTCATTCCTTTTACCTATATCAAGTGACCTGGTGGACTCTAGCATTAACTAAGAAAAGAAAAAAGCAGTAACAAAGTGTCATTGACTGATTCTGGTTTCACAGGACACTGAAGATCTGTATCTGATGGTTAGAAATTACTGAGAGCTAATGGGGTCTTGCAGAGGTCTCAGGGAGATGGTGAACATAACAAAATGATACATCCCCCCTGAATAATAGAATAAAATTAAATTTTAATCTATTAATTTTTTTTTTTTTTATAGATTAGAAATAGATTAAAAGGTCATTATGAAAAAAATGCCAATTCCTCCAGACTGTTCAGACTTTTTCTCTTGTATCTGCTTTATTGCTTCTATATGTACAAGTCAGCATGTCTCAAATTGCTATTTAAACTGGATTCCAGTTTTAATAATTTCAAAATTTTAAACCCCAAAAATATTTAATAACTTAAATACGTAGTTGAAATTAGTTTGACGTTCAACGTTTACAGAATGCTTAGCAAGTTTCAGCAATTTCTTCAAGACTATGTAATAGGAAAATCATTATTTTGAGCACTACATTTGAGGCAGGAATAGACTTAGTAAATTTTAAACTTTTTAAGAGCTTGAGAAAATCTGATTCAAAGATAGAAAAATTATTCATTTCCTAATTTTCACGCTCTTCTGAATCTCAATTAAAATATTCCTTATGAAACAATCCATAGGAAGTTTTTCATCAGGCTCCATTGCTTTTCCTTTGGTACCTAACAATCAATTAATATATTACGTCATTAAAGAAATAGGAGTAGTTCTCAGTCATGGAGAGTTTCTTCAAATTCATCTTCTTCACCTCTAGAGAGACTAAAAATTGCAGTTTCTTCTCATGGTAAAAGTGCAATATTGTAAAGTAACAAAATATTTTAAGCTGTTTTCAGCTGTAGGGATAAAAGGGCATACACAATATTTCTAAGTATCTAAAACTAACAAAATGGCATAGCTCCCATTATCTTGAAATTTTGGAAGATGAGAGAGGAAGATGAAATGTATTATTATATCATTGGCAGGATCATTTTGTGACTTATAGTGTATTTTGCTCTGTAGGAAATGGACTATTAGCTAGAAGTGAATATTTGTTTTTATTCTCCATTAATTTTCCAGAGTAATATCTCACAGAGTTGCTGTTAACACTATCAACTGGCGATGATTAATCTCTGTTAAAGTGCAGACCAGTTGAATAGAGTGTGCTTTTTATTTTTTCAAAATCTCAGTTACAGTTTCATTGGTCATTTAGAAAGTAACCCATCAAATAGTGGATTTGGTGGGTTTGTGGTTTTTTTTTTTTTAATATTAATAAGGTAGGACTATCAAATTATTTGGATATTTTTATTGTTTGAAGTACTGAAAGCCACAAAGGAGAGCTTTTTTTTTTCTTTTTCCCTGAGTTTCTTAGTTCAAAGAAAACTAGCAATAAACAATGTTCTGTCATACAAATTATAGACATGAGTACTCTTAGAAAACCATGCTACTTTATTATTACAGTCAACTCATTCATGTGAATGACTTCAAATGTTATGGTACACTAGTTGCTTTTGCAGCAGCCACCTTGTGAGATGCTGTGTGTTTCACATTTGTTAGCAATAACCAACAAAAACATCAAACCAAGAGCTTTGTTCCTTGATGCTATATTAGATTTGGAGGATACGCATTGCCTGCATGCTGTCCTATTCCAAGCTACCCCCGACTGTTGTGTAAAGAGTAGTAGAAAGTATAGCCATACATATTACAAAATATTTGTCATTACTGAAAAAGCAAAGTGTATTTTCCTGAAAATATATCTTCTCTTTAGGGTATGACTTCATAGCAGTTTATCGGCATTGTATTCATGATCCATGGGATGGTGTAACTTAAGCAAATAAAAATGAATACCTGGCTCTACCTTGATTTTTATTGTCATGCCAATCTCTGTAATTGATTGATATTAGAGAGGTAGTTCCCAGACTGTGTAGTCTATACTAGGTAACATATATGCTATGATAAATACAAAACATGGAATCTTTACTCACTAGATAGCTGAATCTATTGAGTTATCCCCCCTACAGCTTTGTAGGCAGCTTTGTACTCTGGTAACATATTTTCCAGAAATATTTCCAGAAACGTAATTTTAAAAGAATTTTTTAATGATGGCTTTAATCATTTCCGTAAAAAATCTGAAGAAATTGAAGGTTTCTTCTCCCTTAGAGCTGTATGCACATGAAATATTCAATAGCAAGCAGATAGCACTTGATATTGAGCAACATATTTGTCTGGATAGTGATGAAGTCACCAGCTAAGATAGCCTAGATGCAGCCTGTCAGAGGGACATTTACCTCGCTAAAGATGCACAACATCATCCCTAGTTCTTTACTTCACTAACCAGATTTTTAGTTCTTAAACAGCTGCCACTGTGAAGAATGGGAGGAAAATGGTCTTCTGCCTCAAACTGTTTTGTAAAAATCTCGTGTAACACACACCTAGTCTTAGCTGTAAGCCCAAAAGAAGACCATCTCTTATCTGGATCTGGTGCCTGGTTTTGAAGTCCTTTCATTCTTCAGTAGTTTTATGCAAGACAATGGAGACTGTCTTATACAAAAGGATTCTGAAGTCCAATTTAAGCTGTAGCTTCGTCAAAGGTTTACCCTTGTATGTGATACTAAACATTTATAGTAAAATGTATGATCACTCATATTAGCTGTTTACACAGTGATTAATTAACCTTTTCAGATTTTTCCTTTTATGTGTTAGTTTCCTTACCTTGGTTGCAAACATAAAAAACCCTCAGAACATATGTATTTAAGACAAGATGAAAGTAAGACATTTTTTAGTGCTTTGTCGTTGATTTTTATTAAGGGACTGTTTTCTTTAGCTTATTAACTTATTTTAGTGTATAATGCTACCTTACATATTTGTAATTTTTTCAGTCTTCCTTTTCCTCATATCACCAACAAAGGATATAGAGGTGATTTCCTGAAATATGGAGAACTCCTTCAAATAAAGGCTGAATCGTTATGGCACTTTTTGGGCCATGCTGTGGCACATGACACTTTAGTTCAGCTAGCAGTACGGTCAGAAGCGTTTGTTATTTGGTAGTATTATTTCATAGAATCATAGAATCATCATAGAATCATAGAATGCTTTATATTGGAAGGGACCTTTAAAGCTCATCTAGTTCCAACCCCCATGCCATGGGCCAGGACACCTTCCAGTAGACCATGTTGCTCAAAGTGCCATCCAGCCTGACCTCAAATATTTCCAGGAATGGGGCATCTACCACCTCTCTGGCCAACCTGTTGCAGTGTTTTACCACCCTCATTGTAACAATTTTCTTCCTTATACCTACTCTAAGTCTGCTTTAGTTTAAAACCATTATTTCTTGTCTTGTCACAGCAGGCCCTGCTGAATTGACAGGCCTTATGTGAATCTAAATCACACATAAGGAAAGCTGGGAGGAACCATAATTATGTACCTGTGCCATACTCCAATTAGAAGTTGTAATACTTCACTGAAGTATATGTTAAGTAAAGCTCATCATTTACAATGTGGCTGATAAGTGGAGCAGAGCTCTCAGCTGCTCCAGCTTCCTGTGACCGTTGAGAAATACAAATCAGGTAGGAGTATGAGAAAAAATAATGATGTTGCAGCATCTAGAAAATTGAACAGATTCTAAGCAAATAGTAATGATTCAATAGAGAGTGCAACCCATTTAATAAACTATCAATTTATTTTTGCTTCTTATCCCTCTTATCAGCCAATCTTTGTTAAATATACCTGTATTGGAAACTGGCTGTTATGTACCGGCTGCAGGGTCCAGGAGGCTTGATATCCCATTATGCTGGTTTATGTCAAGTTACCTGATAGATGCTCATCTGCACACCTGCAGAGGAGCACAGAGAGGCTATGTTTGGGGGATCCCAAATAATATGCTGCTGGGCTACTTGAAGGCTCATCACAGGAGCCATCAACCATCAAAGACCCATCTTCACAAGCCTGGCAAGCACAGAGGCATAATGTGAGGCAGGAACCTGGGTTAAGCACTCTGGTGGAGCGAACAGCTTCTCTAAGCCCCTCCCAGGACAGCCCCAGGAGACCGTAAACCCCAGTGCACAGGCATGAAACTCATCACCATGAGTCCTGGGGAACAGCTCTCCAAATCGTCTTTCAGACACATAATGGGATGCAGAGGAAGAGCATCTTCAAACCACACAGGAGTCCTTAAGCATTTCAGGGAGGAACCAAAGGTAAAAAAGGGTGGGATTTAGGTGACTTAGACAGCAGTAAGTGTGAGAAACAGAGGGTCAAGAGAATAAGAAAGGCTGGTAAAATGAAAATATTTGACTGGTTGGTGCACTTGGCTGTCCATACTCTGTGCTTTATCAGTGCAGTCTGTCCTGCCTTCTTATTAAATTCCTGCATGTATGAGCACAGCAACTGGAGTGAGGCCACAGGTTGGAGGTCCCATATGTCCACTGTGCAGTGACTGGAGTGAGTGTGGGTATGTGAATAAGTATATGTTCACTAGTAAAATCAAACTGGAAAAGCTGGTGAGCTGGTGGTCAGGGAGCATGGGGGTGAGTAGGTCGATGGGGAGAGTGCCTGTGTGTCTCTAGGTGGGAGAGAGCAGGGGGTCAGCTATGACGCCAGAGAGAGCCCTGGCGAGCTTTGTGCATCTCTGAGTGTGTGTGTACCTATGTGTGAGAGAGTGTGTGATGGTCTGTACCTGCAACTGGCGCAGGGTGGCAGCCTCAGGGGCTTGTATGATTGTAAAATTTTGTCTCCAATTTTAAACAATTCTATTCCAAAGTAGTGAAAATATAATTTTTTTTCCTTATACATATTTTTTCAATGTTTTATGTTAAGCTAAAGATAAAAATAGGTATTTAAAACCCAAGATACTGCTAGATTTGACAGGAGTTTAATTTTCAGGTGGAAAATCCAGCGCTTCCAATCCACTCTTCCAAAACTCTCTTTTCTACCATTGATGGTAACCCTTGCCACAGCACAGTGGTTACATCTGACCACCTCTTCACCGCCTCTCTTAATCCACAGTAAAGGAATGATAGATGTTGCAGCAAGATGATGCATTTCAAACAGCCTAAATTCCACTGTTCAGGGCAAATGTACTTTAAAATATGATCAGAGTTGGTATATTCAAATGTAAAAGAGAATGATTTATAAATTTGAAGCTAATGGGTTTGCATTCTTTCATTAAGTTCTGCTTTTATCCAAAACCCATTAGTTCTTCACTAAAGCACATTTTAAATGTAAGAATTGATGTCTCTTGCAGTATATAATGACCTATCATTTTCCTCCCACTTCAGCATAATGAATGCAATATATTTCTTCTTTTGTTCATTATTTTGTATGAAGTTGTTATTATTGAATTATTAGACTTATTAGTAATGCAAATATTTTTTTTCTTTCTGAAATCAGTGTTTTGATTGACTTTCTATAAGAAGCATGTGGTCTTACTCAGGTAGAGTAAACTACACTCTTCTTTGAGCAGTGTATAATTTGCCCACTTTTGCTTGATATTAGGTGATGTATGCCTTCAGAATTATTGAATCCCACTTAGGATAGTATAGACTTACATTAGCTAATGATTCAAGCCAGTCATACAATATTTCTTGAAATATCCTGGTGAGGGAAGAATGATTTCAAATTATTAATGCTAATATATTCATTTTACTGCAAACAGTGATACATTTCTATCACACGACATACAGATAGCTCTATTTCTCCTGAATAGATACACAAGAATATACATGCTGCCAATAACCTAAAATACAGTAAGAACTTGTGATTAAGTATGTTTTGATGGCGTTCCTTTAAAATGCCAAAAAGCATCATAATTTGTGTCAAAAGCAACTGCAAATTGAATCCTGATGAAAATGATAAAGGTGATAAAATAGCCCTTTATCAATATTGTGGAAATATTAGCTTGGAAAATTTTGAACACCTCTTCCAACTTTCTTTTGATTTTTTCCCCCAAGTTTAACACTAATGTGATATAATACTTTGAGAGGCATATAATTTAATATTTTGCAACGAAAATGGAATTAAATTTACTTACTCAGTAGATTAAACCAACCCTGAAACATGTTTGTGCATGTTACAAAGAACTACAGGTCTGCTCAGGAAAGTTTTCATTAACAGACCTATTTGAGCAAATATTGGACAGTTGGATTCATAACTTAGGACAGAGAGGTGTTATTTTGTGACAATGTGGTTTTGTAATTTATATTCTTTAATTATCTTTTAGCAAGTGCTTATTTATAATGCAGTATAAGCTATATCATCAGTACTATATAAGCACCTTTAAAACTTATCTCGCAGCACTAGTTACCTTCCCTGGATAGAACTCCAGAGTATCTAAACAATATAAACTACACTATGGCCAGGCTGACTATCACTGTCTGAAACGCTTTCTCACCTCTTTTCAGGGCTTTCAGAATCATAGAATAGTTAGGGTTGGAAAGGACCTTAAGGTCATCTAGTTCCAACCCTCCTTCCATGGGCAGGGACTCCTCCCACTAAAGCATGTCACCCAAGGCTCTGTCCAACCTGCCCTTGAATGCTGCCAGGGATGGAGCATTCACAAATTCCCTGGGCAAAGAAAGCTTGTTCCAAAGTTTAGCAGTCACTTTCTTTTCATCTCAAGCAAGATGGTGAACTACATTTGAAACCACTTTGAGCCACTGAGCTCTTCTGTGACCAATGAATGAGTGTAACTAGGCCAGCCCAGAAAGTATAATTCTCTAAAATCGCAGTGCTAAAGTCTTTCTTGGGTAAGGCAGTAATGTCCAGTCTATGCTGGGTTGACTGACCTGTCTGATGTCCTGTTAAAAGTATGTAGCCCTCAGTCTTATGGATAGACTACCTGAAATTATTTTACAGTTCATTTTGCTGGGGGATAACAACATCAAAAGCAAACAATTCCTCTCTTCTGCCTCCCTCCTAATATTCTGGGCAACCTTGATAGTCTACCATTGTAAATACAGTACAAATTTTATTAATATCCCTACTTCATATTAAGTGGCAGCTCTAAATACAGTATGAAACCTTATCAACCTGACCAGCACCTCACATTTCTGAATCCTTTTAAACAGTAAATGTGATGCTGCCTTCAGTCAAGAGCTGCCCAGCCTTCCAGAGACTTAGAGTGCTCACATTTTCATAAGCTTTCCTTTGCCCTAACACAAGAAAAGAGATCTCTTAAATAGATTGTGTGAAGGTCATTTAAGGAACTATGAAAGTAAAAATCCTGAACGTCTTCTCTATCCACTGGTGCTTCATATTGTAGAATCTGATATCTCTGAATGAAGAGAAAAAAATCCTTCTCTTTTCAATGCAATATTTGTACGTAAGTAAAATTTACTTACTGTTCTTCATTCAGAGTAATAATCTTTCCAAGGTTGTTTCCATTAGTGGAGCTGAATTCATGCTTTTAAAGCTGTTGTACAGGATCAAAGTTCAGTCACTGAAAGGAAGGGGTCTCTATCATCCATTCACCTCCTGTTGCCGCCTTCTTGCCTAAGGTCAACAGGGCTATTACAGTAGCTTCTATACGCAGAAAATGACTGCTGAAATCCAAGGACTTTCCTCATTGTATATGCACAGCTTACATTTATCACAGGTCCTACTGCTCAAATTATCAATTCTTTGGTAACTATTCTTTATATACACATTTTGAAGCATGTTTTGTCTAGACTATGGCTTTAGCTGAACCATGATTTCCTAATTTTCTTTCAGTAAAGCTATCTGAGCTGTTGTCAAGATGAGACAAAATCCATGATATCCACTTATTCTTTCTTTTGCAAGAGACGGCAATTAAAACGGTGTGACAAGTTTTTTATCTTGGCGGCCCAGGTTGGCATTTGCTGATTTCCTTTGTACCTTTCAAGAGCTTAAAAATTTCTTTGTTATTTCAGTATTTGATAGTTCTGAAGTGAGTTGGATAATCTGTAATGTTTGGGATTTTTCCAGTTCTGCCCTGCTTTCAGGATCTCCCGTTTTCCACGTTTCTCCTGTTTTTTAGGAACATCACACAGCTTCTGATGATTTGGTTTAACTACAACTACTAACAATGCTGTGTTGCTTCAGCAAGTGCCCTACATACTTCAGGGCAAATTCTCTAGGCCTGGCTGACTGAAAACATCTAATTTTTTCTCAGTATCCTTTAAGCTGTTCTATTTGAATTCCTATTTTAACTTATTCATTGATTGCTGATTTTGTCATAGCTTATTAGCTTTCTCTCCAAAAAGTGGACTGAGATTAATTTCAGACAAGATTTGCTGTTCAGAAGAGATAGTCTGTGTTTGTTTTCTGTTTCTATATATCAGTGGCACAGTTTGACTCAGAACAGCCTAGCTGGAAACATGAGATGCTGCTGCTGAATATTAGCATTTTATTAGAGGACACGAAATGACTGCCCTCAAGTGGCAAAATGAGAGTAATACCACTTGCCTTAATTCATCGGCTGCGAGCAAATTCTTGCTAGTAGCAAAAGTACGAAGATTTAAATTATAGCATTAGTCAGGGACTGACAGCTAAACTTTTCTGAAGAGAGCTGAACGGGCATGCCTTTCTGAATAGGTGGGTTCTCTGTAAAAGCTGCTGTTTCTCACTCTGGCAGCGGTTGTTATGTTTTTCTGTGCTATGTTGTTTTCTTTCATACAGTTTATTGAGGAGTTTTAAAATTGCTGGTGAATGAAATGAGTAAGAACTGTATGAAATCCTCCAAGATTGATTAAGAAGTGAATATGAATATGAAACAGGTCTTTTTAACATGTAAACTTGTGACTTTGAATTGTCCTACACACACAACATTAAAATCTTTTTTCAGTCAGATTCTACAATAGCAAAAGCTTTATGCTGTTGAAGAAAAAATAATCTTCCATCTGTAGGTGCACTTCAGCACTGCTCTCAGAATCAGAGTACTTCATGCTCAATGTCCAGCTGGAGATCAGTAAGGAGTGGTGTTCCTCAGGGATCTGCGTTGGGACAGGTCTTGTCCAACATCTTTGTCAGTGACATGGACAATGGGATTGAGTGCGCCCTCAGCAAGTCTGCTGATGACACCAAGCTATGTGGTTCGGTTGATACGTTGGAGGGAAGGAAAGCCATTGAGATGGACCTGGACATGCTTGTGAGGTGGGCTTATGCCAACCTAATGAAGTTTAACCATGCCAAGTGCGAGGTCCTACAGCTGGGTGGGAGCAATCCCAGGCACAGCTACAGGTTGGGCAGAAAAGAGATTCAGAGCAGCCCTGCAGAGAAGGACTTGGGAGTGTTGGTCAATGAAAGAATGAACATGAGCTGGCAGTGTGCTCTTACAGCCCAGAAAGCCAACTGTATCCTGGGCTGCATCAAAAGGAGTGTGACCAGCAGGTTGAGGGAGGTCATCCTGCCCCTCTACTCTGCTCTTGTGAGACCTCACTTAGAGTACTGTGTGCAGTACTGGTGTCCTCAGTGCAAAAAGGACATGGAACTGTTGGAACAAGTCCAGAGGAGGACCACAAGGATGATCAGGGGACTGGAGCACCTCCCGTATGAAGACAGGATAAGAAAGTTGGGGCTGTTAAGCCAGAAGAGAAGACTGTGTGGAGACTTCATAGCAGCCTTGCAATATTTGAAGGGGCCTATAGGGATGCTGGGAAGAGACTCTTCATGAGGGACTGTAGTGAGAGGACAAGGGATAACGAGTTCAAACTTAAACAGGGGAAGTTTAGATTGGATCTGAGGAAGAAATTGTTTACTGTAAGGGTGGTGAGGCAGTGGAATGGGTTGCCCAGGGAAGTTGTGAATGCTCCATTGCTGGCAGTGTTCAAGGCCGGGTTGGACATAGCCTTGGGAGACATGGTTTAGTGTGAGGTGTCCCTGCCCATGGCAGGGGGGTTGGAACTAGATGATCTTAAGTTCCTTTCCAACACTAATTATTCTATGATTCTATGATCCAGGCAGATTTGAAACAACAGAAACCAAAAAGCGAGCAAACAAAAGCCACTGAGAAACTTATTAAATGTATCCCTCTGTGGCTTCTTCATCTCCTCATTTTGGAGCTGCTGTGATCCACCATTAAGCTAATAGCTAAGTTAATAGCTAAAAGAACAGAAAACTCATGCAGGGCACATTGAGAGACTGAGATTTACACTAGTGCTGAGCAATCTGGGGAGTACAGCAGTTGTGGTAATGATACAGTGTGTCTTCATGAGGCGAGATATAAATAATGCATCTTGATGGGCAACTTCACTTTTAATTGCCTTTCTTCCTGTCATTTGGAATGAGGTGTTTTTTCTATGTGTGTGTAGGAGTGAGGCTGTGAGGAAAAGTCAAAGTTTTTTATTGTCAGAACTTGTTTAGGATGAAGACTGTGTTTTATTATTTAAAGAAATTAGTTATCTGAGGTAATATTAGGAAAGTATAGGCAAAGTGTAATCTGCTTTAACCACATTGTTCAAGAATTTTCTGTAATGAGAACCTCAGAGCAATATTTTTACCGGAAATATAAAGCATGAGATAGACATTTTTCTTTTCTGCCTATTCAAATGTCAAGCTGCAGCTGCAAATAACATTTTCCAGTAACCTCAGTTTTTCCTTATAACTCTGTAAGCCGAGTGGGCAAATACTGTTCAGTTACTGAAATTGCTATCACTGTCTTATTTTTCTTGGGCACAAATGGTTTTAGGGCACAAATGGGTTTGTATTGTAATTCCTTTTTCTTTCTCCTTTTGGAACAATTATTTTTCTCCACCAGACCTTCAGTCACTTCTTCTCAGCCTGGAGCACTTAGTACTTTCTAGAGACCTAAGCTGCCTGAAGTTACTTCATATAAGATGATAGAAGGGCACTTCCCGTAAGGAGGTGAAGGATCACCCTGTTCGCTTGTAATATCTTGGACTCATGTCTGAGTTGCCAGGTGCTGCACTGGGGTTTGTCTACATACTGTCTATCCACTGTCAATCTGAGGTAGCTTTTTAACTAATTAGGAGCCAAATTCAAAATAAATAAAACTGATAAAAGAACGAGACTATACACAGGCAGGAAATGCCAGGTAGCTGATGCATGGTAAGTTACCTCCAGTTATATTCCCAGTTAGTGAATCAAAGGCAATACTTGGATTTTCGGGCCCTGAAAGACCATGTGGATTTGTGTAAAATTAGACAGGAGCTAGAAAATACAAAGTGGAAAATCAAATTAGGATCACCTTCTACCATTGCGTTCAGGAAAACTGATCTGCTGCTGATTTTAACTTTTGAAGATAATACCTTCTTGCCTCTTAGATAAGTTTACTTGGATGCTAAGAGTCTAGTTATAAATAGGCATGGAGGACTAAAAGTGAAATTCGTAATTGTCAGAGACATCTAAAAATTATTCAAACAGCCCTTCATAATGAGTAATGTTAATAACATGAATAATTAATGTTAATAGCTGTGTATTGATTTGGAGCATAAATTTTTTGTATTGTCTCTGGAAGCAAAAAAAAAAAAAAAGTTGAAGTTGGCTTATTCTCATTTCTACTACTTGCCTGGCATGAAATATCTGACTTATGACTGGTGTGAAGCCAAGACTAAATGCTGTCCATTCTGGATGATGATGAGCGCTGTTTTGGAACAGAAATTCCATGTGTGGGAATGAGATACAGAAAGCACATTTTGAGTTGAAGGAAAAAACCAAAATATTTTGAAAGTCTTCAGAATCTTTTAATGATTGAAGGAGTCTTGGCTGAGGTGGACTCACTTACATGCTCCTGCTGGAGCAATTCAACAGCAGTGTTTAATAATGCTAATTATTGCTTTTTTTTCTTTTTTGTTGTTTTTTTTTTTTTTGTTGTTTTTTTGAGTGTTTTTACATTTGTCCATATATTATTATATAAAATATGATGCTGTAATGGTGAAGCATAGGCTGTGTAGACTTCACCACCACCGTGCTGTAAAAGTTAGGATGATCTAGTCATAGAAGTAATGGTTCCCAAGGAGCCTCTCTTCGAGTCAAATCTTAAAAAGGAACAGAAAGTCAAAATAAAGTGTGCTAAATCTAACTGGCTTTCCCTAAATTGTCTAGAGACAATCAGTATGCGTGAAATTTGATATATGTGGAAAATAATATCTTTATAAAGAAGTTGGAGATGCATTTAATGTCTGTATCATTTTCTCACAATAGTCTGTTCAGAAACACACTGTGCCAAATCAATTTGCCTTTCTCTCATGAGAATTTCAATTACATTCCATGAAACTAAGTGCAAAAATAAACTGTACAATCTGGGGCCTAATATATCTTTGTGCTGGCATCAAAATGAAAACAAAAAAGCTTTTTAGCCTTTTTCTTCTTTTTTTTTTTTTTTTATTGCACTGCCTGACTTTGGATAGCTTCATTTCTGAATGTTCATGCTGAATTAATTACAGACTATTTCATGATATGTCCTTTGAAAGAAAGACTATAAAATGTTAATAAGCTTCTAAGATACCAGAGCAGGAAAGTACCTCTATGCACATCACAATGCTGGCATCAGCCTGATGTATCAATTTCTGTCTGCAGCATGAGAAAAAGTGCCCTTTACTGAAAACTGAAGACCATAGCTGTAACATATATGATAGATTTTACTGATCTGTCTTTCCTGAATTCTGACAAACTTTTTCCTTTTTTTTCTCTAGTTTAGGAAAGCTGTCAAGATCAATGCACTGTGAAAAACATCTTACTGGAAAATAAACCATGGCTACACAAAGTCCTGTGCATTATTCAGTAGTGCAGATAATGTGATATATTAAAATGAAGCAGCAATCTCAAATAATGGTACTTTTCTGAGGCAGTCTGAAGAATTGAAGGAATAGTCAAATAAACTGGGGGAAAAAAAAATTGTGCAACAAAGGCTCTGGTAGAATCCAACAGGAGTGGATAGGTTCACATGAATTCCTTGCAACTTCCTCTGAAAAATAAATTTGATTTCATCTGTAGTTCTGAGGATATGATTTACCTTTACTTACCTTCCATTAGAATACCCAGCTACTGCTTTTCATAATGCTGTGCTGTGTTTGCTATCCCTCTTAAACCATTGAATTCAAAATAAAAAGTTAAATGAATAAAACTAGATCTTCTGGGGCTTTTTTTTTTTTTTTTTTTTTAAGAAAAAGCCTATTTTTGACTCCTGGCTTTAGTTATGTAATAAAGAAGATCTTTGCTCAAGAATCTTTTTGCTAGAAAAAAAAGTATTTGTGGCTAATTCAATTTCTTGTCCATTTCTCCAGTGGTAATTACAGAACTCTCAGTCCTTCCTACATCATGGCATGCAGCACAGGAGGGCACCCTCCTGCACCACAGCTACTCTGTGATTGCTGCCTGAATGGTTCATGATTCACTGCAGCTTTCCTGGCTTGTTCTACCTGCTCAGCACTTGGGCTTGTGTGCTGGTTTTGGCTGGGGTAGAGTTAATTTTCTTCACAGTAGTTAGTATGGGGCTATGTTTTGGGTTTGTGCTGAAAATGGTGTTGATAACACAGGAATGTTTTCATTGCTGCTGAGCAGGGCTTTTACAAAACCTAGACCTTTTCTGCTCCTCACATCATCCCACCAGCAAACAGACTGGGGGTGCACAAAAAGCTGGGAGGGGACACAGACGGGACAGCTGACCCCAACTGAACACAGGCATATTCCAGATCATATGATACTGTGCTTAGTGTATAAAGCTGGGGAAAGAAGAAAGAAGGGGGGATGCTGAGAATGATGATATTTATCTTCCCAAGTAACCATTACATATTATGGAGCCCTGCTGTCCTGGAGGTGGGAAGCAGTGAATTAATTCCTTATCTTTCTTTGCTTGCATATGCAGCTTTTGCTTTACTTATTAAACTGTCTTTAACTCAACCCATGAGTTTTCTCACTTTTACTCTTCTGACTCTTTCCCCTATCTCACTGAGAAGGGCGTGAGTGAGTAAATAGGCAAGAAAGATTTCCACTGGGAATCATCACTCAAACTTTTTACCATTCCACCCTATATACCAAGTTCCTTGTACAATGCCTAGGAAGCATCAGACATTAGTGGTAGGATTCAAAACAATGCCCCTGAGCAAAGGGTCAGCAAACCCAGTTAGTACTGGATTTGCAGTGAAGAAGTGTGTACGAGTGCACTGATACTTGCAATATCACTTAGACTAGGATTCAGACACCTGGCTTACAGTTGCCTCCAGCATTCTTATTCAGGAGGGGATAGCACCTGAAGCTTTCAACTTCTTTATGTCAGCTCAGGGAAACAGCATTCAATTTCTTTTCTGTTTTTTTTTTTGATACCTAAATAATTTTAATTAGCAGTGCTAATTAAAACCTTAACCATCAAATATATCTCTTATAAGTAGGGCTTTATGTAGTTTGGTCTATATGAATCTATTATTCCTAGCTACTGTTTTTTTTTTTTTTTTGTGTGAGGTCTTTAAGAAGTGTTCATAGGTCTTCCAGGTTGAAAACCACTGGTAAGGATTAGAACCCTCGCTCAGGGAGGGTGATGTTTCACCTATGTCTACATCTTATGTGAAGACTGCAATTGAGACCAGTCTCTGGTCTGGCAAGTTTACTGCTGCTTCCTCTATGAGCAGACATTCATCTCGACATGAATTAAGTTTATTATCATCTTTATTTAGACGCCTATGCAAAGGCATTCACTGCCTTCTGAGGGGCATTGGGGTATTCAAAGCATCTACATGGACTGGCAAAGATGACACAGAATTTCTGTGACATTTCAACTCTTCTTGACAGGCAGCAAAGGTCCAGGTGAGGTATATGAAGGCATCTCAATGGCCACTAAATACCTATCACTGTGTCTTTAGATGATCTGCCAGGTTGCAAGGTCTTCTCATATTTCAGTTCAAAGCTAAATATGGGAACTAGTTCAGGACTAAGAGACTGAAATGCAGTTTTCTATAGGTTGTTGTCTGCACAGCTCCTCAGTATCTAAGCTTCTCAATACAAGCAACTGAGATTTAGGGCACAATTCTGTTGACTAAGTGTAGGCGTTACCAGAAGTCATATGCAGATCTTTTGATCCAGCTACAAGTTCCCTGTAGATTTGGGGTACATTTGCCAGTATCATGCTGTTATTTCAGAAATCCTATGGTGTCTCAAAAGTCACTACCTGTGACCTGTGTTCAGGCCTTTGTGTTAAGGCTTTTTGTCCTTGGAACCTGGAAAGTGACTCTCCCTAAAATACTTGCACATAAACAGTGATAGTGAGTGACCTCTTTCATTTGAATTGAATGTCCTTTCTTGTGATCTTTATGAAATGTATTACTTATATTGTCTTATTACTGCCTGTGGTTCTAAGTCTGGGTATGGGATTTGAAGTAGGAGTAGTTTAAATCTTGCTGCATCTCTTCCCACCTCACTCCTTGTACATACTCTGGAGGCTTAGGAGATGGGGCTTACAGCAGCCGCAGTGACTGGGTCGACTCTAAGGATGTGGCAGGTTGGTGCACCTAATGCTACAGGGAGGAGATAACCCTACAAGCCACGCTGCCAGCTCCTGAGTCTGCATACTACCTTCCTTATCTTCCTACTTTCCATCTTCACCTTCATCCCAAGGGGCAGGCTCTACTGTCAAGTTTTCTGTCTTTTTTTAAATGAAGGGGCTCAAATCTGTGTTTCCCAAGATATTACACTGCACATTAGGGAATCCTATTACATGTGTTTTAAAGAACCACTCTTCTGTTGAGCAGTATGGCTCCATAACACAGTGATGCGAGCAGCAAGCTGGGAGGAGAAGACCTGAGTTTTCCTCTCTGCCCTCAGGCCCCACAATATGAAAGCAGCTTTTTTCCCCTCTATTTTGTCTACCATTCCACTTTCATTCCTCCATGCACAGTCTTCCTGAAGAGTGGATCTGGATGAATGTCCTTAGGGTTGGGGATTCTTCTTCCTGTTTGTGAGAGAATGAATTAACTACTTGGTTAATGAAAGTTGAGAATTCTATCTTCACTCCCGTTTCCTCATCTAAGAAGCTATCGCTGCTGTGCTTTGTGTTCATCTTAATGTTATCACTATGTATTAAATGTTATCTGTGGGCTTCTGTTTGAGTCCTTTGGGATCCTCATATAGTAACATGTAGTTTCTGGGCCCCCATGGCAGTGATACGTGTAATAGATGCTGAAGCTACATAGGTTTAATTTGCAAGAACTGGAAAGAAATTCACCATAATGCAGTCATCCTTAATTCATATCATCCTTATCCCTCATTTATTATTAGAATAAATTCTAATTTATTCTTTGTCAAAAGATTTATAATGAATTTGGAATAAAAATAGTGTTTCTCTTTTGTTGGCTTTATGCAGTCTTACATTTCTAAATTGCTAATTTCCAAAACAAACATTTGTAAGAAAATGTGCTTATTAAAGCTGCTAATTTTAAAAACATTTGCTGCCAAAGAGGAGTGACTTGTGGTTTTAGTGCATTTGGGTACTCTGGCCTCATGGTGGCAGCGTCGGTTAAGAAATTGCTCCTGCTCCCGTAGTCCCGGGTCCTTCCATGATCTTAGGAGAGACACGGATGCTCGCTGGAAAGCCATCGTGCCTGCTATTTCTTCCCCAGAGAAAAGAAAAAAATTCTGAGTTAGACACTTATTTTTTGTTTATAAGAAGCTGCGAAGCGTTAGCTTTGAGAAATGAAGCACAATGCAAGGCTAGGAAAGCAACCGCAAACCCAGCTGGTTTTGCGGCATTAGTCAAGGACACCATTTGAAGGTAGCTCAGTGAATATATTCATTAAAGACAGCTAATATTTGCACTGGTTCATGGACCTATATTTTGATTTGTTGTTACTTGTAGGATTCCTGAAACAATAGGTACGCAAGATATTTAATAAGCACCTAAAATGCTCTATTAGCTGCCTAGTGTTTCATAACATAACGACTTTGCAAAAGCTTGACTTTGAGTCGGCCTTGAAAAAACACAGGTCAAAACCTTGCTTTACTACAGTCAAAACCTTGCTTTACTACAGTCAAAACTAAAATTCCACTGATTTTATGTGGCCAATATATTATCTTAAATTCTCTGCTCCATATTGCAAAACTTGATTCTTTGGGAAACTTACCTCAAATTATAAAAATAACATCTAAATAACTTGTTTGGAAATGTTTTTCAGGGTACCATGGTTAATATGGATTTTGATAAGATTTGTCTTGTTTTGCTTTTCTCTGAGTTTCACTGTTTGCACAGATTAATGCTGACACAGTTTTTCAAGATTTTTTAATTACTGGCTTTTATAAATTCCTGGGTATGTTGATAGAAGTTTTCACTGGATGAATAATCTTGAGAAGGAAGTCAGACCAGGCACTCCTCACTGAGCAGCTATCCTTTAATAAAGATTCTTTTGTATGGTTAGGTTTTTAGTATTAAAAACCCCAACAAAAAGCAAATGAGTAATGCTATGTCAAACCGGGCCATACACTAAGGAGAAAACAAAGGTTTGTTTGTTTTTTTCTTTAATTGTTTTCACCTGTGTTATTTTTCTAATGGCCTTGCACCATACACATATAGTAATTCCAGTGCAGCAGAAAGGAAGGAATGCAAACAGCTTGTGCAGAGGAACCAAAGATTATCCATTTTGATGGGCAGCTCTGAATTACCTTGAACAGACTAAACTGATCTTGCAGAGTTTCATAGACTCCTTTTTTTTTTTTTCCCTTTCTGATGAGTAACTTTAAAGATTTTTCTTGGTTGCTGCCAGAGAAATGGTTTTACTCTGGAAAGTGTAACAGGAAAAGCTGTTATGCTTCTATCCCCAAGGAGAGAGAGTTAGTAGAAGGGGCGAGGAGGAAGGACTTTGTGTTGAAAAGACCTCAGTTTTCAAAAGAGGAAAATAATCTATTCTTTTGTGGTAGATAGGAAAGCTGAGATTTGGATTGAGACTGCACCAGGGATTTGTTTTCAGTAGTTTCAAGAAACTAATTTTTTTGTTTCTCTGCATCATAATGGACATATAAATGTTTGTTTTTTTTTTTGTTTTGCTTTGTTTTCTGAACTAGATTCTCTGCTTTCACTCCTTGTGTGCACACGAAGGTAGATACATAAAAATGCAAGGTTTTAAGAAAAATCCTTTTCTCTACATGCTACTCATGACTACATATAATTTTGGAGCTATATCACAAAGCCATGTTTTGCTCGGATCAGAACATTTTTCAAATCAAATGACTGATAAGCTGGTTTCTTCTTTTTCTTTTCTGCTGGGCAAGGAGGAGTATTTATATTCTGCTGGAAAACTATACTACAAGTACAATAAATTTGGCTAAGGAATGGCTCTATTCTCATCTGTGCCCCACTGTTACGTGTCATGCTACCGGCCCAACTTAAACAGCCACATTCTGATCCTCAACAGGAGCTCCACCTCCTTCAGGTCAAGTTCAAGTGCACTGAAGTTTGTAGGAAGATTCTCACTGACTTCAGCTGGCTCATGATCAGGCTGTCCCACTACCTGCTTGACAATGAACAAGGCTAAGAGCATCATATTGTACTGAAGTGGCTGGAGAAGGGCTTTGAGACTGTGTGGGAAATAAACTATTTGGGTCAAATGCAGTATCAGAACAGCTTGTGTTCTCTGAGCACAATGCATCTTGGGCGCTGAACAAGAAAGCAAGAAGCTTTTGTTTTAATAAGAACAGCAGGTATTTATGTACTGAGAGATACAACTCTCACATACAGAAAGGGCAGAGTTAAGGTTATGCGGTACATTTCTTGTGAGTGCTTCCCTTTGCAAACTTAATGCTCTTTAAATTTATTTTCCTTCTGAAAGCTTTGTAAGGGCCTTCTTTGTCATGTTATCAAAAGTTATTGTGACCTCATTTAAAATAGATTGAGCATCTTGGGTAGTTAGCTTAGTCCATCTTGGTTCTTGAAAGGGGACATGCTTTATAAATAAAAGAGTAAATTATTAATGCTGCGTCGTATGAGTCTAGACACTGGTGTTTGAGTAAGGCACTATCATAGCAATGAAACTTCATCAGAATCAGAACACCTAGGGATCACAGTAGCTATGGTTTTGAGCTCCATTCCTGAGTGGGAGATAAGTGTACTGTCTCCTTGTTGAATCTTCAATGGTCTGCAGATATTTTTTTTAGCCATTTGCTACATCTGGAAGAACTACCTTTTGTACTGCAACTAAAATTGGAAAGTTGTAGAACTGTAAAGTGATGAATGCCTTAGTAACTCAGCTTTTCATGGCAACCTATAATTAAGATTTCCGCTGGGACTGATGGCAAAGAACCCTTATTCCCACAGAATGTTAGGCAATATTTAATGAGATTATTCCTAAGCAGGAGATACTGAGTCTCAGTGAGATAAACACAAAAGCAAATTTTATTTCCAGGAAAAATACCCCCAAATATGGATGTATGAGGCCCGACATTCAATATAGCATATGGGGAATTGTTTTGTTTATGGTTTCCTTTCTGATTTCACTTGGTGACAAGAAAAAAAACAACCCATGCATGATCTCATTTTGTTGGAAAAATTTCATATACAGCAGGCATTCTATTCCATTAAATCCCTAGGCATTGTGCACAAGTGGCAGCAAAGGTGGGGCTATTGGTCCATTTCCAGACAAATCTTGCATTGCTGATATTCACTCAACTAATATAAAGCCTTTTAAAAATAGGGTACGGGATGTAAAATGTTCATACAGGAGGGAATCATTTGAAAGAAGCATATTTCAGCACCAGAAACTGAAGGGAAATAAAGACTAAAGAATAACAACAACAACAAAAATAATCATAATAAACCATGAGTTTTGGGAGAAAGCATCTTTAAATCCATTCTATTTCAGTTTTATTTTCATGTCTTCCCTTTAACTAAATTAATTTCTACATGCTGTTGCAGAGAAATAATGCCACAGAAATCCAGGCAGTCCTTCCTTATCAGTCAACAGCTGTC
The DNA here is from genome assembly GCA_032466535.1 of Forpus xanthops. NCBI lineage: Eukaryota > Metazoa > Chordata > Aves > Psittaciformes > Psittacidae > Forpus > Forpus xanthops. The sequence continues at coordinate 26,466 of JASSUY010015448.1, read as the reverse complement.
CCCAGATGCAGCATTTTAATTTTGAAAAGAATATAAGAGCAATACATTTTCACTGACAACCATGCAGCAAACAGCCCTTATTCTTTAATAACTTGTCTAAGGTGTTTCTATTCATAGTTGCTCTCTGCCTATTTCATGTAACTGAATTTTATATTCACCTTTTTTACATTGTTTAAAGAGAAGGTTGTCCATTTCTGTTTATAATTTAAAAGCTCATTATTTTTGCTGATTTCTTTTCTCTTCAGTATTGCTTCTTGTTTGATGTGTTCCTGTTGTCCTACCAGCAGGAATTCCATTGTAAGCAGACTGCTGTGCTCAGTGTTCTTGCTATTTTCCATTTTAATTGCTATTATTATGTTTGCCCCTCTAGTAGAAGACTTGGTAAATAAAGTGGTTACTGTACACCTTAATCTTTGCAAATATACAAACTGTAATAAAAATTCTGCTTATAAACTCTTTCATGGATTCATAAAATATAAGCAGAGCAAACTGTAGGTCCTTTAAAACCCAGAATAATGACACATTCACATTGTTCCTCAGAACTTACATCTCTTAACTAATTACTATGACTCAATTTAAGTTATAGGAGTGCTTTTCAAAAGAAGTTATCATGATTATTATGAGACACTCTTTAACTGCCATTACTTGTCATTCATGCACTGCTATCAATGCAATTGGTGTTTCTAATCCTTTGTATATCAAACTGTCAGGAAGCCATTTCATTAGGAGAGATAATATTGCTAGCTAAGTCTTGAGAGTATAGTATAAGGAATTTGAATTAAATAATATCCAATTTGGTAAGATATTATGTTAAATATTTCTTTAAGATTAAATGTACTTGGAAGAAAAAGACTTCTCTGCATAGTTCTGACTACATTTAGTTCTGTTTGACTGGGCCTGAAATAGACAATCTTACTGAAAACTAGAACCCTGAACCCCTATATTATAACTCCAAAGCTAGGAAATGGATAGGGTTGAGCCAGAACTGTCACTGTAAAAGCCAGCTGGGAATTTGCCCAAATGTCAGGACATGATTTAACTCAGCCCTGTGTAGATTGGGACCAGACAAAAATCTGGGTCAAAATCCAGATTTTCACCAAGGCTTTCAGTCAGGCTTTCCTATTTATATTATAGTCACTTGTATGAGTGTAATGTTGAAATCCATATCAAGCATAACACTGGGAATACAGGCTGTCGGATTATTCATATCTATGGAATTTGGAAATTCCAGCAGTCATCTCACCATGACACCACTGGAAAACCAATGTACCTGATTAATTTCATGTAATTATCATGGATTTCATGTTTCAAAGCAATTGCACTCAGGACTGGGACGAAAATGAGGGTGCCAGACAAAGAGAGTATTCCTTATAAATGCAGCTTGAAAACTGAGCCAGGGCTGCAAAAGTAGTCTGAGAATCCGGGTCTGATTCATCTAGTTTTTCCTCAGTACTTACTCTATGTAAGTACTACATAAGACTGCAGTTAAGGTTTTAGTGAAGACTCTCAGTACTGCGTAAGGATTTTTGTATTCCAAATTCTTTGAGAATATTGATGCCCCGTATACAGCCTGTGCAGGCAGTGACAAACATTCATGAACATTTTTGCTGACAGCATCATGAGAAATTTGAGGCCCCAAGTACTCAGCTAATCAGATACTGCTTCCAATGTTCCCTGTAATTAAGTGCAGTAAAATGATGCAGTCCCGAAATACTGTTTTTATTTTTAAAGCTGTTTTATTTTATCTCTTATCACATTTTAAAACTGCTTTTTTCATACTTTTTTATTTGTGCAATTGTATGTGCAAAATGCCTGAACACAGAAACATCTGCTTCAAGCAAACAGAGATGCAGGCACTGAATGTAAGCATTATATTTAAACTGCCTGTGGAAAAGGATCCAGAGATGTTGGTCAACAGATGGCTGAATATGAGTCAGCAGTGAGCACAGGTGGCCAAGGTGGCCGATATCACCCTGGCTTGTATCAGAAATAACGTGGCCAGCACAAAGAGGAAAGTGACTGTCTCCATGTGTTCAGCCCCTGGTGAGGCCACACCTCGAGTGCTGTGTTCACTTCTGGCCACTCACTATGGGGAAGACATTGAGACACTGAGGAAGAACCATGAAGCTGGTGAAGGGTCTAGAGAACAAAGTCTTATGAGGAGCAGCTGAGGAAACTGAGGTGGTTTAGGGTGGAGAAGAGAAGGCTTTAGATTGGGAGGTTTAGATTGGATATTAGGAAAAAAATTCTTCACTGAAAGGGTCATTGCACCCAGAACAGGCTGCCTGGGGAAGTGGTTGAGTCCCCATTCCTGAGGGTATTTAAAAACTGTATAGACGTGGCACTTAGGGACATAGTTTAGTGGTGGATTTGGCAGTTCTGGGTTAACGGTTGGGCTCGATCTTAAAAACTTTTTCCAACCTAAATGATTCTATGATTCCATATGCATAAATATGCCTGATCAGTCATTTGTATGAATGATTACCTCATTTATTTACAAACTGGCATTAATTCTATGTACAGATTAAACATATTCTTTGCATATGAAAGACAATGAATAATAAAGATGGGCTGCAACTGAGTGAAGGTTTACTCAGTTATTCATTACTTTGGTCCATGATCTCCTTGGTATGTAGATTATTTTAACAGACCAACATATGGAAATGGCTGTGTATAGGTAAGCAATATTGTCAGTGAAACTGTAGGTAGTCCCTGAATGAGGAACCACTGTAATTTCATTTTTTTTCGGGATATATTGGTCACTTAGAGTTATACTAGCCAGAAAGAGCATTCTCCACTCTCCATCAAATTAGGAAGTATAAAAGTTTTCTGCTTTATAATTCACTGAGGAGCTGTGAAATCCAGAAAGTGTCACCTAGTTTGTAATTATTTATTGTTTATTCTTTTAGTAAAACATTTTTTTTCTTATTCTGATTAGGAAGTTGAACTGGAGGACTAACAACATAATCAGATCAAGGTGGTAAATGCAATCTTTATTAGACTGTCCTCTGGTTTTACTCCAGTTGGAGGATCTCTTTAACAGACCTGGGTACTTCCCAGGAAAATTGAAGTGTTTTCCTGCATGTTTAAGGATCCATTATCTCTGGGAGTCAAGTAGCTGTTCTGAAATGGAATTCCAGTAGGAAAAGGAGGACCTAAGATGAAAAAGATTTTTGCACATTTATCTGAAGGAAATTTCATCGAGGAGATATTTCTTAGATACTGCAAAGTCTGAATAAATTATAAATAATTCAGAATCATGCTAGATGTGTAGTGGCCATAGTAAAGATCCTTTGTTTCCTATCTATAAGAGATGCATAGAAAATTCTTATACTGAGAGACAAATCATATACACTAGTACATGCACCTATACATAGAGAATTATAGCTCAGCGCCATTTCAGCCTTCTACACAGTCAGTTTCACTAGCCTGATTATTTTCCTTTTTTTTTTTTGTTTTTTTCTTTTTTTTTTCTTGAGGAGGGTGAGGAGTGGGGAAATGCATACTCCCTGAGTATCTCCGAATGTCTGCAGGTTGTCTAGTTTTCTATCACCCAGAAATACAAATGCTAGCTGCAAGCTGTAATCTGGCTGCATAGCGCTAAATGATCTTTAAAACAGAATAGACTCACAGACCTTAAATAATTCCTTTTCTTCTTTGTCAGCATCCACACAATGCACTTAGTACAAGTAATGACATCAGATGTGTACAGCGGGCTTTGAGTACAGTCACGTGCTATAGCCATGTCATGATTTTGTTCATTTATATTGTTTTAACAAAGGCCATTGCCCCTCTATTCATTTTATACCTGACTGCATATTCTCACTTAGTCAAAGGGAGCTTGAGGACTGAATCTATAAAATATGCGTTCATGTTTTTGGTCAGCTACCTAAGATTTCACCAACTTCCTATAGTAGCATGCAATGTATAGCAGTTCAGAAGTCTGTGGTGAATTTATTATACTTGAATATATTCCCAGGCATATTTAGTAGAAAGCTCTGAATATTAATGCATCTCCTGAGTCAGTACAATTCCTCACTGTTCTGTTGTTACTGCTTTCTTTGAAATTCAGACAACAGCCTGCAATACCAAAACAACAAAAATATGTGCACTTATCTTCAGGCCATTAAAATCCTACAGCTGTGTTTACCTTCCTTTTTGTGCAAGGAATGAGTAAAAAAGCTTTCAGTCAAATGCATTTAAAAAAGAGGAAGGACAGAGGAACTCCCTAGCAGGGATTAGATGCTGCTGCTTTTCTGGCGCTTGCTGCAGAACAGAAACACCCTGTACAGTGTTAGCTGCTCTTTCCATTCCTACTGAGGTAATGTAAGGGTTACCTGCACCCCCTGCTTAACGTGTAAGGGGCCCATGAGTGCAAATCTGCAATCTAACCATTCCAGTTAATTTACTCTATGGATGGTTGGGTTAAGGCAAAATGATCCGGAGCCTTGAATTCCTTTCAACCCTGACTCATCATCACAACTGGAATGAAGTTCATGTTTAATCTTAAACTTTATCCATATATATTAATAATTCTTCTCTCCTACCTTCCACACCATGTGCGAAGGAAAATGGTATATACTTTTTGTTTTAATTTTAGTTTGGTTGTGAAAGAAGTCAGGGAGATTCTAACGTATGAATAAGAAGAGAGACAGCTCTCTAGACTGATCAGCTCTTTAGAGTTAATAACTATATAATCCTCCAAAAGTATATGCTTCCCATGCTTGTATTTTTTGAAGAACTATGACTGTCATTCTTGCTGAAGCCTTACATGGTGCTTTCAGTACATGAACTATTTTAATGTAGACATGGGTGTTTTATTACCTTGCCTTTCCATGAGGGAAAGCAAACAGATTCAAACACGTGAAAACTGAAACAAATTACATCCCTTTCTCCACCTTTCTTACTGGAGTCACCCACTATAGGAAAATTTTATTTATAAAAAGTTATTCAGTCTTACCCTCTCTCTCTTGCTTCTCCCAGGAAACAACAGAAAGGCCCAAATTCTCATAGAACAATTTTTGGAAGGTAAAAAAGTCACCCATTTCTTTTTTCGTTTACAAATCCCAAGAGGAGATTTTCAAGGATACTAAGGGCTGCTAAGCACCCAATTCCCACTGAGAATCAGAGAGAATTGGATGACTGACTGCCCTTTCTGTCTTTGATTTATTTCCCTCTTTGGTCTTTACTAACAACAATTTTTTCTCATTTGGAACACACTGATTGAAAACATCCAAGGTCAAATTCATTTTGAGGAATTCTACTGAAGTCAACAAAGACACACACCAAGATGGAGTAGAGTCCATAGCTATATTTTTAGTCTCTCATTAGTACCAAATCTTTGCTTTTTTACCTCGATTGGAGACACTTGGAGAAAGAGAGGGAAAAACAATAAGTGGTTAAAGTCATAGTAGGGTGAAAAATAATATATTTTTCATGAAGTTCATTTTTAAAAATCTGATCATGAAAAATATATTTTTATGTTTACAGGTTTATGTTTTTCTCAATTGTTTCCTCTGAAAACTTTACAGGAAAAGAATATGGGCTTCTTTCTTAATTTGAGTTCCATTTTCTGCATAACTTCTGGCGGTTTGTTAACAGTGGAATTCATCTCACATCACTTTAGAGGCCTGCAGTCTGGCTGTCTACATTTGAACTACTTTTCCTAGGCTCCATTTACAGTCTAAAGGAAAACAAAGACACTGCAGGACATAATTAATCTGACCAATCCTATATAAGATGTGCGGAATAACACCCTATGTATACTTGTTTTTCTCCACTAGCAAGAAGAGTAATCCAGCTGGCTAGATAAGATTTGCACTGTAGGAGTCTACATTTGATCAGATGAATCCCACCCTGCTGTCAGACTTTTCTTCCTTCCAAGGCTAACCTTGTTCAGTATGGTGTGATTGCAATTTGTATGATAAACTGCATTTTATGTCTCTTCTATGTTCCATTCTTTTTGATATTTGTGCATTAAAAAAGACAAATCCAGAATTTGTGAATATGGTCAATCTGATGACATAAAATTTGATACATTTATCTGTCTAACATATTATATTGTCCTCTGTCGCAGTAATATATGAGCAGTCTTGCCATCCCTATTCACTTATATACTTCATTAAAAAATCGTTGCTCTTTATTCAAGTGTAGTAGTATTTTTCAGATATAATACAGAGTTATCTAGGTCAAGCCAAAATACATTTTCATTCCTATCAAGAATATATAGAGATTTAAGTGGAAGGATTATGGTTCAGGAACTTGTAGCATCTGTCATGATGATGAGTACAGGTTCCAGTGACTGAAGGCTGGTGGTTTACCCTGATATTTCATAGAATCATAGAATAGTTAGGGCTGGAAAGGACCTTAAGATCATCTAGTTCCAACCCCCCTGCTATGGGCAGGGACACTTCCCAATAAACCATGTCACCCAAAGCTATGCCTTGAACACCGCCAGAAATGGAACATTCACAACTGCCCTGGGCAACCCATTCCAGTGCCTCACCATACTTACAGTAAAGAATTTCTTTCTCAGATCCAATCTAAACTTCACCTGTTTAAGTTTGAATCCATTGCCCCTTCTCCTCTCAGTACAGCTCCTCATGAAGAGTTCCTCCCCAGCATCCCTATAGGCCACCTTCAGATATCGGAAGGCTGCTATGAGGTCTCCATGCAACCTTCTCTTCTCCAGCCTGAACAGTCCCAACTTGGAAGTATTGCAGGAAGGCCAGGAGACCTCCTTGTATGGACAAGGAGCTGCTGAGGAAAATTCAAAGGAAAAAAGAGACTTATAAGAGGTGGAAGTAAGGACAGGTGGCCTGGGAAGAATACAGGGATGTTGTGCGGGAAGCTAAGGACCAGGTTAGGAAAGCAAAGGCCTTTTGAAATTAAACTTGGCTAGGGATGTTAAGGATAACAGGAAGGGATTCTATAGGTACACTTCAAATAAAAGACAGGCTAGGGACAATGTGGACCCTCTTCAGAAGCCATCGGGAGAACCGGCTACCATGGATATGGGGAAGGCTGAGGTTCTTAGTGATCTCTTTGCCTCAGTCTTCACCGGAAAATGTTCTGACCATACCGCCGAAGTCATGGAAGGAAGATGCAGGGACAGTGAGAATAAAGACCCTGGGCCCACTGTAGGAGAGGATCTGGTTCGAGACCATCTTAGGAACCTGAACATATACAAGTCCATGGGA
>JASSUY010015448.1:0-19167 GCA_032466535.1 Forpus xanthops | reverse complement strand
GATGTCATCTACCTGGACTTGTGCAAAGCGTTTGACACTGTCTCACATGATATCCTTGTCTCTAAGTTGGAGAGACATCAATTTGATGGTTGGACCACTCAATGGGTAAAACAATGGCTGGATGGCTGCACGCAAAGGGTTGTGCTCAATGGTTCAATGTCCAGCTGGAGGCCAGTAACGAGTGGTGTCCCTCAGGGATCGGTGTTGGGGCCAGTCTTGTTCAACATTTTTGTCAGTGACATGGACAGTGGGATTGAGCGCACCCTCAGCAAGTTTGCTGATGTCATGAAGCTCTGTGGCTTGGTTGATACATTGGAGGGAAGGAATGCCATCCAGAGGAACCTTGATATGCTTGTGAGGTAGGCAGATGCCAACTTCATGAAGTTTAACCATGACAAGTGCAAGGTCCTACACCTGGGTCGGGGCAATCCCAAGCACAGCTACAGGCTGGGCAGAGAAGAGATTCAGTGCAGCCCTGCAGAGAAGGACTTGGGGATGTTGGTCGATGAGAAAATGAACATGAGCCGGCAGTGTGCTCTTGCAGCCCAGAAAGCAACCGTATCCTGGGCCGCATTAGAAGGAACGTGACCAGCAGGTCGAGGGAGGACATCCTGCCCCTCTACTCTGCTCTCGTGAGACCTCACTTGGAATATTGTGTGCAGTTCTGGTATCCTCATCATAAAAAGGACATGGAACTGTTGAAACAAGTCCAGAGGATGGCCATGAGGATGGTCAGGGGACTGGAGCACCTCCCATATGAAGATAGGCTGAGAAAGTTGGGTCTGTTCAGCCTGGAGAAGAGAAGGCTGCATGGAGACCTCATAGCAGCCTTCCAATATCTGAAGGGGGCCTATAGGGATGCTGGGGAGGGGTTCTTCATTAGGAACTGTAGTGAGATCAAAGGGTAATGAGTTAAAACTTGAACAGGGGAAGTTTAGATTAGGTATAAGGAGGAAGTTCTTTACTGTTCGGGTGGTGAGGCACTGGAATGGGTTGCCCAAGGAAGCTGTGGACTCTTTGTCCCCGGCAGTGCTCAAGGCTGCGTTGGACAGAGCCTTGGGTGGCATGGTTAAGTGTGAGGTGTCTTTGCCCATGGCAGGTGGGTTGGAACTATATGATCTTAAGGTCCTTTCCAACCCTAACTATTCTGTGATTCTATGATTTGTTATTTCCTGGGGCAGTTTCAAAATTTCCTAATGATTTACTAAGGGTGCTGTTCAGCATTAGCAGCTACTTCAGACAAATCTCTATACTTTGTGCCAATGTATCAGGATTAAATCACACTGCAGCCAATGCCATCATTTCAGTTTAATTCTGTATGGCCTGTTGTTGCTGTGCTACATTTCTAGTTATAGTGTTTTCATTCTTAATGTTTGTTTCACTATTAAAAAATATGGTTTGTTCAGTAAGAACCATTCTTCTTAGACCATAATAGTAAGAGCAGCAAGGTTAGGGAAATCAATTTGTCTGGATATCTCACAGAACCAAATACAATTTAGAAAGCTTGATTTTAGTGACTTGGGCCTCACTTAAATAACTGGACAATCAGCACTTACGACACTATGTGTGTTTACTGGCAATAATATCGAAATTACGTCTGAAAATGAGAACTACCCATGTGGTTCATTTAGTTCTTTTGAGAACATCACTGCATGGCAAGGAAAATAGAAAATGTACATGACTTCTCTGCAGTTTACTTAATGTTTCTTTTAGCTGTTCAGTTACTGATGAGCTGGAATTGAGCGGTCTGGGTCTACAAAACTACAAGGATAATTAAGAAAGACTTTTTTTTTTTTTGTGAAGCAAAAATATGTATCTTGAAAAACTTACTTTCAGATACTGTCTTAATCATCTGTTAAAATATGATCCCTACGTAGATTGGTGGAAATGAATAGTTGCTTCACAAAACTGTAGTCCTAGAAGGTACTTTGCCAGGTTGCCTCATCAGTAACTCAAATATAATCAATTTTACTTTTACCCTTTCTGGTGATTCCTTGTTTATACAAGGAAGACCTCCAATTAGGAATGTTCCACAACTTTCCATCCACTCTCTTGCAATGCTTCACTTTCTTTTACTAATACAAAGGCTTTTTTTTTTCATTATTTTCTAACCCAAATCTTCTTTTCTGCGCTTTAAAAGCAATCCACCATAAGCTTAGAAAACAGATTATTCTCATCTTTGATAGTTTTGGGGACTGTGCCATTATACTCTCACTTTGATCTTCTTCTCTTTGGTGTAAATGAATAAATGTATTCAATCTTTCCTCGTAGGTGTTATTTTCTAGATACCTGATGATTCTTCAGATTCTCTTCTGGTTTCCACTTGGTCCACACCTTCCCTGAAGTGCAGGGAAGGCAACTAAGACTTACTAGTTCTGAATGCACTTGAATGATTGATTTTTGAGTTTCTACAGGTTGCAATGCTATTTATACATCCCACTACAGTGCTTCCCTTTTTTTTTTGTAGCAGGATGACTGATGCTGAATGCGTTACCCACTGTAAAGCCACCAATGCGTAGGCAGCCAGCCAGTACACAGAATGGCAGTATGGACACATAACATTTTTTTTGGAGTCTACCTAATGTACAAGACAACATTTTGTATGTTATCTCAGTGTCAGGCCTTTTAGTATTATTATAGTATCTAAACCCTACATTTGTTTGGGTTTTTTTCCATAGAACTTCTGATTAGATGCTGTTCTAGCATCATGGACAGTTGATTCTTTCTGAAACTATTGTTACTGGCACAGTGTTTTTCAGACTGTATCTTGTGTTTCTCAAGATGAATTTTAATTTTCACCCTGTACTCCCAAGGAAGTCCTGGCTGTTCTTCCTATCTTATTTTCTGAAAATGTAATTATCTGCGCTTTTGATACGTATACTGTATTCTTTCATCCAGGTCAATGGATACCAGAACTGGAGCAGACCCCCATGGATACTCACAGAATATGTTCTTCTGTTTTAACAATGAACCATTGATAACCAGATTGAGTACAGTTACAGGACTGAGTACAAAGCAATTCATTGAAAATGAGACCAATGAAGTAGAAACAATTACAGATTAATATTTTGGCAGCTTCCATTGCAAATTACTTTCTTAACTTCAGTTTTAATGCCATTTGTTTTCTGTTATTTCTTTTTTTTTTTTTAATAAAAGACTAAAGAACCAAACTGCTCTGCGAAAAGGGCAGTATTGAGAAAGCAATCACTGTTAAGTGATATTTCTTCTGTTTAAGGCAAATTGCTAGCACCAAGCAAGCTAATTTTTATATTGATCAACAGAACTTACCACTTACCAGGAAGTGCTTATTCTTTGATCGAGATATAGGGCAAAGGACTCACAGAAGCTCTGAATTCAAAAAGGATTGATGTATAATGGAGAGTCTGATGAGATTGATAGACTTGCTATCCTCATGGAAGTGCAGTGTCACTGAGTGTATCTCAGGGATACACCAGTGCCCAAGTTTAAGACACAGTGTTTTTGATCCTCTTAGGATTCCGTTGTGAGCTTCTGTTTTGTAACACTAATTGTTTCAGTTAGTTCGTGGTTTAGATCAGGATTTTGTATTTATACAGAGACTCAGAAATATGCACACACACATAGAGTTCTTCCCAGACCTAAATTCTACTTTTTATTGTGTGGATAAAATCCATTCAGATCTTTGCTGGGTTGCACAATTTTAAAACTGAAGCTGTAGTTTACTTTCAGTCTATAAATAAATATGTTAGTCTACAAATAAATAAAATATAAAATAAAACCCATGAAAAACTGTCAGACAAAGCTGAGCAAAGAGCCCTGTCTCTTCCATTGCTTATAGAAACCAGAGTGCAGAAGTTCAGCCCTGACTGCTTATTTGCAGTGTTACTGTTCAGGTCACGGGTGACCATCTGTTTCCTTTCACTTTATGACAACGCACTTGCCCTCTGTGAATCTTTCTGAGTTTCCTTCTGATATGATGGCAAAAAGGAATGAAAGAAACACTTATTTGGACAAGAGGCAGAGAAGCTTGAATGAATAATATTATTGTAATAAAACAATGTGATTCTTCTCTTTAATTTCCAAGCATCCCTAGCAGTACTGTTTACTACTCTTCAAACAGGGAGGAGAGAGGGATACACAACCCTATAGTTGAATTTAGCTCTTATAGGGATCTATTTCTTCCCATTTACTAGACTGGCCACCTTTGGAAACTGATAAACGGAATAGTGTAAGTACCTAAATTAGCTGCTGTATTATGACTACCCCTCTAAATATCCGGACTAATGCTTAGAGGGAGAAAATGTTTGTCTAAACTTTGCAACAGTAAAACATTAGCTCTTTCAGAAGGCTGAACTGGCATTCAGTGTAGTTTCATGAATCAGAAGTCTTTTCTGTAACACAGATGGGCATTTTTTAGATTAATTCTAACCCTATATTATGAATAGTTCTCTTCATGAGTGGGCCTGGGTTTATTTCTACAGGGAAATAGTATCTTTTCTTTTTTGAACAAGATACTTCTAAGCATAAGAGGAGAGAACAATGAGACAATGTTGAAAAGAAAAAAACAAAATGCAAAGTTAACCACAAATTTCCATAATGAGGAAACAAACCACAATGTACTCTGAAATGATGCCAACCAGTCCCTCATTGGTATTCAATATTCAATATAAGATAGAAGCCAAAATAAGAGAAGTTAAGGGACTTTCAAATGATCTACTTATCCAATTGATTACCCCTAGGACCCAGTTTCTTTGGTCAAATATATGTAGGCAACACTGTTATATGCAATCCTGTTAATTTGAATGAATAGCAGCAAAATTATGTCCAATGTATACAGTATGCAGGGAAGCTACCTCTTATGCCAGCATTCTGACTTCCAAGAATCTGCTTAAAACCCAAACACAGTAACTGATTAGAAAATGGGGTTTATTTGTGTATCCTCACTAATCATATTGCAAAATGTTAAGTTTATAGCACAGACACTGTGCTTAAAAGCTCGGTATTTTTAATGTTTTGAGTCAGATTTATCTCATTATAACTATTTTTGTTCTGGTTGTGTGTACAGGAGAAGAATTTAACCTGTTCTTTCCTACAAATTCTTACTGTAACTAAAAATGCTTCAGATTTGAAATATCCAATTTAAGTAAGTGGCTGAAAACTCTAAGAGATCTTCTAGCTTAACTGTGAGCAGTTTTGGGTCATTATTTTACTACAACCACTGTCAACTGAGTGAATGCACTCAGATTTGAAACCATTTCATTCCAAACCAAGTCTTACCATTTTTAAGTCAACTCCAGAATCTACAGACCTAAACAAAATTAGTCTTTGAGTTGATTGTGCCAATATATACAAATGGTAGATCTAGGTAAATATCAAAATGAACTTTAAATAATAGTGTACTCTATTACCTTTATTGAGGCTTGATGGACATAGGCAGGATTTCTGATGTATACTCTTGCAAGAGAGAAGTTCAGCAGGAGCTTCTGTATTTCTTTCTATACATTACACATGTTTTAAATAAAGAAAGAATGGGGAAGAATCAGCAGTTCTTTTCCTTTCCTAAAGACATATACTCCTTTAATGGAAAAATGTTTTATCTCAAATAATCCCTGGATGCCCAGGAAATATACTTTTCAGTCAAGATCTGAATTTCATGTGGTAAACAGTCAAAAACCCAAAAATACTCATAACTGTTTATCCAGAACAGGAATGGTGGTTGATCAATATTTTTATTGGAAAAATTAATCTGAAAGAAGTTTATAGGTGATGGAGGCTTCCACAATTTTCAGTGGTTGTCTAAATCCAGTTTGTCATTGTTTAAGCCTCTATAATTCATCCAGTTGCTCTCTCACTCCCCCCTCTTTCTTCCCCACAGCTTCCAGGGGGATGGGGAGGAGAATCGAAAGAATGCAACTCCCACAGGTTGAGATAAGAGCAGTTTAGTAACTAAGGTATAACACAAACCACTATTGCTGTCACCAATAATAATAATGACAAGGAAAGAGAATACAACTGCTCACGACCTGATACCAAGCCTGACTACGCAGTGCACCCCCACCCTTCTGGGTCTCTTCCCTCCATTTTTACATCCTGGGCATGATGTGCTGAGGAATACCTCTTTGGCCAGTTTCGGGTCCAGTGTCCTGTCTCTGCTTCCTCCTGTCTTCCTCTCCTCCCTGGGCAGGGCATGAGATGCAGAAAGTCCTTGGTCAGACCAAAACATTAGCAAGCAGTAACTGAAAACAGTGGTGTTATCAGTGCGGTTCCCAGGCCCAAAATCAAAAATAGACCCCTGAACCAGGTATCAAGGAGAAAAATGACTGCTACTGCTAAACCCATGACACAGTTGAACTTTATCAAAATAGCTATGTATAGTCCTGAATGCTCCTGATTCCTTTTTATATTTGCATTCATTTACTTAGTAAACTTTTTTTTAGTTGCAAAAGACTGTGGGAAATATCTGCTTGTTAAATAAGGTCTCCAATAGAGGGGTGGTCTTGAGTTGGGCTTCATTTGTAGTATTTCCCTGCCATTTTTGCCATCACTGAAGCAGAAAATCAATATTAGCATTATATAACTAACTGAACTACCTTTGAATTGTAATTTTAAATACAGGAAAGAGCAGAAAAAACAATGTATTTTTGCGATCTATGTGTACAAACTTAAAGCTAGGAAGGAGGGTCTTAGCACCTTGCAATCTAGGGTACTGCATCTTCTAAAGTCAATGGATTTCCTACGGAATTATGTTACTATAAGTAAATGAGTTGAGTTACTACTTAAAATACTGAAACAGAAAGTCGATGCATACATGTAAAAGAACATTTACATTTGACTGTACTTTTTATAAAAATGCAACAGGACAATTATTACTTCCCATGGGAATTTATGCATCAATCTAATAGTTCTAAGGCTCAGGGTGCTTTTTCTTTCTCTTGATTTCTTTCTATTAATTCTCATTGCACAGGTACTATATAAAATTATTCTAATATCCCTTTGATCTTAGCATCATTTATATTAATACTGCTGTTTTTAGCTCTCTAACCTACTGCAAAGCATCATGTTTTATTCCTCAGTTTATTCAGTAGAAAACATCAGTACTCAAAAGTTAAAAACTCACAACTTTTTGTTACCCCCAGCTTTGGTAGGATAAAGAACTTAAAGACATGATCCCACATATTTTTCTGGATGTTCAGTCAGACCAATAGGGACAATTTAAACACATGACCAAGAAACATTTTAACTACAATTGAGAGTTTAAGATTAAGAAAATCTTATGTTCTGGGGTGTATGAGATACCATAGGTATACCCATTGTTAGGCAGAAGTGTATGTCACACCCTGGAGACAAGCAGCTAATTAGGATCATTGGGATCATATTTGACTGCTTGGGAGCAAGGGGAAGTTGACGCTTCTGGCTGCATTTGCATGATAGACTAATAATTCAACTGTTTGCCAAAGGACCTCTTTGATCTAGCTCCTCACTGTAAGAGGATTTTCACATCCAGCTTTTGTGTTCTAGGAGGGCATCTGTACTGAAAGTCCCTGGAGTGATCTGACCATGACTTAGCTTCTCTTCCTACTGTCAGAGAGATATGTTACAACCAGAAAGGGAAAGCTGATCAGACCAGATAGTAGGAGCCTTGATCTGTAAATAGTTGTTTGGGCATTTAGCCAGGAAGGGTCATATGGGTTCTAGTTCTGCAGTTTCTTTTTTTCTCATTTTCATTGAAGGCCAAATACTTAAACTATCCTGGGAGCAAACTGGTGTCTAAATGCAGGAAGTGATTTGAGGCACTCGGAACTCTAAATGAAACAGGTGTTTAAATCAGGACAAGACATTTTAGGCACACCGAAGCAGTCTGATAGAGTGGGACCATACATATTCATGTTTCACATACTGTCTGCTTTGAATTTCTGTCTAGGAATTTAATTTTTCCTTCAGACAATGCGGGAAAAAGTTGGATGTCTGATTCAACTTTGTGAATTCCATTTTCTGAACACATTGAGTATATAACTTTTAAGCATTGTAGCACCAAGCGTTATTATGTCGAAAGCCTTTTGTAGAATGCTCACCATGATGAACAACGCTCTAAAATGATGCTTCTAGAATGATAGAAAAGAATTTTCATTATTTGGCTGAATGCATGGCTCTAGGTCTCAAATTTCCTGCTCATTATTTGCAGGTAGGGATTCTGTGGTACAGGCAGAGGTAGCAGTTTCCCAGGTTGTAGTCTCCACTGTCTAGGTTACTCATACTCATCTTGTGTCCTGACTTCTATTTTTCCCCATTTCCTTGTTAAATCATTTCTAGTTTGTTCCAGTACCTAATTCTCTGTTCTACCTTGCCCTGATTATTCCTTGCTTTTAATTTACTGTTTCCTGTTATAAGCCTGTAAACCAGTCTAACTCAGTCCCAGAGTCCTTCACTCTAATTGTGACCCAATATTTCTCCTATAAGCATGTAGCATCAGGTAACATTTCAGTCTTCCACCTTCCAGAATCTGTTCTGATCTACTACAGTCACTTTTCCTTCTCTTTCTCATGTCTTTGAGTGACTCTTTTACACTGAGAGCACACGGCTTCTTTCTCTAAGTTGCCAAGAGAGGAGGGGGAAACTTCTGATTCTGGACTCAGGAGTAACACACATATCAGAACAGCAAACAGCATGGCCTGCAACTGGCTACAGGCTGTCTGCATTCATAGTTTTATCCCTGAGGGAAGTACAGAGGGAGTGTTCAGGGAATTTACTATCAAAATCAAAGCAGTGTGAATTTAATACATGTGAACAGCATTTTTTTCAGCCAATTTCAAGGTTAGAAGTCAAGTCTCCAACACACCATTCAGTGGCTTTACGATAAAACCATGCTTTGTCTCCTCTTTAATTGTCCAGCAACAGATAGATTATGAATGTCTTGTACCAAGAATGCTCTGCTTTCTCATGGCTGGCTGTTAACTCATGAAAATAATTCAGCTCCTTTTATTCAAACATTCTGATTCTTCCATTCTTCTGTATCTACATTCACATTATGAAAGTGCAAGTGTTCCCTCATTGTCATATGCAATATATGAACAAAATCTGATCATGAGATCTGATGTGTGATCCTCCTTCCTCCTATCTTCCTTTGTCACACAGCAAGGAAACTTTCATATTTTTTCGAGTGTCATGATGTGGGAGAGAAAGGATGTTACATATGAAGCATCTTGAGTGTTTTCCCATAAAAGTCCATCTTCCTCATATCCCCCATCCAAATGTATGGGCATGGCTGCTGTTCCAACAGCTGATGGCTCCTCTGCAAATGATGCCCCTCACCTTGTAATCAGAAATGGCTGATATCTTGTCTCCCTGCTCCTCTAAAAAACACTTGAATCTGATCTGTGAAATGCAGTCAAAATTGCTGGAATTTCTTTGAGTTATAAATATCTGAATCGAAAGACCTACACCAAGAAGGTAGCTTTAGTAGTGCATAGATACAAACTGCAATTTTGCTTTTTGGGCTTTCCTTATCAACAGATTCCTCTAAACCCAACATAGCAAATGGAGCCCATTATTTTCTTGGTGAGGGTATGACTACAATAAATAAGCATACAAAAATTGTGATTTTATATTGCCAAATTGTAATGTAACACCATATGCAATTTACAGATGCTGGTTTGATCTTTCCTGGAGACCACAGCTCCAAAAGGCAGTATACTACTATCCAGGTGACTAGCACTTTACTAGAACTAGTAAGTGGGCTACTACAGCAGCCCAAAGCTCCAGCAGCTCCAGCTTTAGCACCTCCCTGTCAGATTCATATTGGCTTTTCTTGTGGTACCAACTTAGATGAAAGTAGCAGCACACAGTGGTGCATGGGCAGGCTGAATTGACCTCTCCATTAAAATCAAAGTAATTATTCCTCAGGAGGTACACAGGAAGCAGAATAACAGGCACTAGGGGGCTCTAATGCTCTGTAGACATAGCATTTTATATGAACATTTAGCAGAAAACTTAATTACCTTCTTAAGTGAAACAGCTAGCTTAGGTAGTAGCAGAGGTAGGTAATATTCTCTGGACTTCAGAGGAAAACATCCAATCCCTGCAGGAAAACAGTGATTACTTCATGGTAAGCAGCCCCAATTTTTACCCTTCTTAAAGCTATTCCAGTTCTCAAACAAATAAAAATTCAATTGTGTTTGACAATCCTGAAAGTGAAAAAAACAAAAAAAAAGAAAAAAATCACTGAAAAACCTAGGAATAACCTTATACCCAAACTAGTGACTCACTTTTTTTGCCCATCAACTCCTTAAATGAGATTTTATCATTGAAAACAGTTCACCTAAAAATAATAAAATAACCTTATTGAAAAGTTTGCCCCTGCAAACCCTAACTTACAATCGGCTATTTATTTTTTCCAGTTGTATTACAAATTCTCACGGGAACATAGATCCCTTTTTGATTTCAGGCAGGAAATACCATTCTGTCAGTATGCTTGTCTAACATACACTAAGTCATTTTTTTCCAAATAGGTGACATTTTAACTTCGCATTTCATTTACACAAAGACTACAATATTAAGAAAACTTAATGTAGTAATTTTTCCTATATGAGTATGAATCCAAATACCAGTCTGGAATGAATTTTTCCAACAGTGTTAAAGGTAATAACAGTTAGCTTCCTAACTGCTGATGCTTAAGTTTTGGCCTTTTCCACTTGTGATTGTTTAGCTTCTCAAGTAGCTGTGAGTAGCTTTGTTTTTCTACTTGATATTGTAAGTTTAGTGAGGAATCAATCCAACAAAGCTTGTAAGTAAAACTTGAAGCAGTAAAAGGTCCAGTAAACCATTTACTGATATATATGCTTTGCCTTTTTTTTTTCGGCAGAGAGCATGTGTCCTCTTTGGATATCTTGTTCATCAGCTTTATTGGTGGCTCCCAACCTGTGAGAACTGTATTTTCAAAAGAAAAGAAAAATATTTAGGGCATTCTTAAGGAAAAAGCTAGACACAGAGAAGACATACAATGATTGTCTGTATCTGGATGCAAAATTGTGCCCTATTGTTTATTGCAGATCAAGACCAGGGTGGATGAGGCTTCGAGAAACTTGCTCTAGTGGAAAGTGTCCCTGCTTATGGCAGGGGGTTTGGAACTAGAAGATCTTAAAGGCCACTTCCAACCCAAACTATTTGGTGATTCTATGATACAATTGCTTTGGTTATCCTCTTTATCAGATTATCAGAAGTCACTATTTCCCAGGCATTGAAAAGGCATTATTAGAACAAGAGGGTGTTATGAAAACATACGGCATTAATATATATCTATCTGAGAGACAATTGATACAAGAAATGCAGTTTATATGCATTGTGGCATAACCTTTTGATAAGTAAAGATAGCAGCTTCTCTGCTGTGCCTTTGGGAGTTGTCCATAGATGCTGCTTATGCAATAAGTTTGCTTGGTCCTATTTCATTGGTAGCATCTAAATGACTAAACTTCAAACTCAGTGACTCCAAATCATGTTTGTATTATGGAATACATCTAGTGTCAACAGTGTACTTTCTTGAGGAAAAAAAGCCACTATTTTTTTGGTCCCACTTTCTAATTTTCCAGCTAGAAATGGAAGTAAACTTTAAGTTAAGAATCTTAAATCTAAATATCTTCATATAAGTGTCTGTATGTGCACTGTGTGTCTAAGCTGACAGTTAATCAGTGGAGATTTAGCCAACATCACCAGCAGAGCCTGAAGGTTCTTTCAGCTGATATTAAATCAGGTATCAGCATCCTGTCA
Organism: Forpus xanthops; assembly: GCA_032466535.1. Lineage (NCBI taxonomy): Eukaryota > Metazoa > Chordata > Aves > Psittaciformes > Psittacidae > Forpus > Forpus xanthops. Next base: position 7,428 of record JASSUY010015448.1, on the reverse strand, counting down.
GCTGAATAGTGCTATTACACTTCATTGGCAAGGAACTCGATTCAGCAGCCCTCAGCCCCAGAGGACTCATCATGCTCCCAGCTCCAGGGATCTGGACTCCAGCCTGAAAAGAGTAAGCAGTCTGATCTGTTCCCAAACCACTGCTCTACCATCAGCTTCCTTTTGGAAATCTTTTTATATTAAATTTGTTATTTAAAGAGGAACGGAAAGAGAATTCTTGCCATTTTTGTAACATATATTTCAGGGCTACCAGCAGTAGTCAGGAAGGGTTTTTTCTCAGCTTTCTAATACTCAGTATACTTCATGGATTTTAAGTTCTCCACTTTTTTCTGAAGCACAAGGTTCTGCAAATGGACAAAAAGTGTTCAAAGTCTTATTGGCATTTGCAAAACTTTCAGATGTCTGACTGATACATGTCATTTAGGGCTAACTGATCTCCAGGTTTTGATTTAAGAATGCTTGCAAGGTCGAGTTCACAAAGGCCTATTGGATTTTGCCTCTTACTTTAACTGTGGGCCAGAGTGCATTCGATGGAATTGTCTGTCTGGTTTCACTTAGCAGCTTTTTCTACTACTGCAGTGACTTAGGACATCAGTGATGACCGTGACCAATAAGGCTACAAAATAAGCATATTTAGAGTGTCTTAACCGTTGAAATGGGTTCTGCATGGATCATAGCATGTGTTGCCTAAATGCGATACAATTAAAATGCACCGTGTACAGCAGAGAGATCTCTCAGTACTTCTTAAAATTCAGTTTGCTCTACATTATCGCAATTTGAATCAATAAAATATCAAGTAATCAACATTTTTGTTTGCTTTTTAAACTCCTGGGCCATGAGTAGTTTATATTTTCTATTGAATTCACTTCCCACCTGAAGTAGCAAAATCTTGGAAAATTTACCTTTGGATACAAAATTTTAAGTGTCTGGATAGTGTTTTTGTTATAGAATGTTTGTTATGGTGATAGATGTTTTTTATTAAACTCCAGCATTATATACACAATATTCTCATACACAGATGTACGGTGAAGAAGCTGTTGGAGACGTTTTTTGCGCATAAAGGTTTTGTGGCAGAAAAAAAACACATATTGATGATTTAGATTTAAATTTTTTTTACACTGAAAAGACAGGTATGGAAACCATAATGAAAGCAAACTGATCTACTTAAAGAATAAAGCTTTGTTTTTCTCCAGGACTTGTCATTGTAGTCAGACCATGGCCAGTTTATACATCACGCTACGTTCAAGAGCAGTTCGCTTAAAAATATTTTATTTGTTAATGAAGCTTCACCGCACTATGCTTTACTGCACGACACACCAAGTGAACATTCTTTTTTTTTTTTTTTCTTTAGAATTGTAACATTATTTAAAAGCATTATAAAAAGATCAACTGCCTCCTTTTGTTCTCTCTTGACTGGTAATTTTGTACTGTCTGCTGAAATGGCAGCATTGGTGGCTGATTACAATGCTGATGTCAAAGAAAGAGATGTCAAAGAGATGCTTCATCCTGTTAAAAATGCTACCTTCATTACATACCTGTTTGGTCATGTATATTGCAAATTCTTTCTGAGCATTAAATAAAACTGCATGGCATTGTTCAGAAACTGTGTTTTTTCATTTAGAGGTTTTTTTCACCAGTCATTTCTTTTTTGTACAGAATGACTGAAATGTTTCGATGCCAATAATAATAATAATGATAACCATTTGATTCACAAAACCCATTGTTATTCCAATTTCTCATCGGTGAGTGAATTATCTTGAGCTTGAACTGGAAGGAACTATATTGGTATATTGCTATTATTCTCTTACCTCTCTTCTTAGAAAACAATCATTGAAATGACCTCAGAATTTCAAGGGTCACATATTTCATTTAACACTTTATCAGCCTTGAACATATTAAAACAATAGAAAGGTTGCAAAAAGTTGCTTCCTTATCTTACTGTTGCACCCAGTAATACTGTGCCGGTTAAAGAAGTTTAACTAAGCTCCCCTGTCTTCCAATGGTGAATAGCATGAACAGCATCTGAAGAAAATAAAATTGTTGAAATGTTCACAGATAATATAAAAGTACTTTGACAGAAAGAAAATCTTTGATATTTTTTCTGTATTTAATGTGTAATAATTCCTATACTTTGAAGGGTTTTTTTGTTTGCTGTTTTTTTTGGTTTTTTTTTTTTTTTTTTTTTAGAAAAAATATTTCTATTTATGTCTCTACATTCTCTGGAGGTGTTTTATCCTACATGTTGTAGAAGTGATTGCAAATGGTCAGTCTACAGACCTGAGAGTTTAAAATATTTAAGGAAGTGTATGCAGGTGCCAGGGTGAGAATAAACAGAAGCTCAGAGCGGACAATATAGATCATTTGCACATGTTATGGCAGCAGAGCTAAAACCTGTGTCTTGACTTGTTTTGTCTAATGAACTGTGCTGTGCAACCAGTTTCATCATTAGGTACTTAAAAGAAAACCAGCACTTTGCTTAGATATGCTGAATGCCACATCATAGGTAATTAATGGCTGATATTTTCATCATGGAGATGCTTTCAGTCATTTCCATGGCACATCAGTGCCAACAAAACAAACAAATAAACCCAAACCAAAACAACTGCAAGCCAGCCACCACATGTTTCATTAGAAATGATCACTAGTGGGAAAACCGAGGTGAGTTTTTTACCCTCTTCATATTACAAATTATTTTTATTATTTGGAGATTAGGCAAGGTTGTGAGGCCACACATGGAAAACAGTAACTTCTCCATTCATAGACTCCTACAGCTCTTGCCAGAAGTGTCAATGTTATTAATACAAATAACTTGTTGGAGCAGAATTAAAAAAAAATGAAGAAGAAAGAGATATACTCGTGTAAATAAATGTTTAAAATATACGAGATATAAAAAGTACATTCTGTTCAGTCATTCATTTGCAGAGATATTTTAGGGAATAAGTAACAAAGGTTTCTGTAGGTCTATATTTTTAAAGTTCTATTCATTCATCTCTGAAATGTGTGTGATTCTCAGATGTGCAAATTTTTGAACTACCATTTTCAGTAAGAGTGGGTTTTCTATCTAGCTCCATTGAAGCCAATGGTAAAAACCACACTGGTTGTATTGATGCTTGCTTTTCTATCAATCATCACCACTACTTTGACCAAAGTAAATGATGCCATTTTTTGTCATTGAAAAGAAAAAGCATATGCAGTTGTGTCAAATGTGTTCCCATTTATGTTTTGAAATAGTGGCTGCTGAAAGCTGTGTTCAGGTCTATACAGAAACGTTTATCCTCTTTCCCCCAGATGCACACACATAGTTTTCTACACCTCCTATTTACCACCCAGAGAGAAGGATCTCATTTCCACTCCTCCCCTGCTCAGAGAGTATTTCAGAAGCCTTTTGAAACACTCCTGACCTCACACTTACATACTATTACTGCAGAGAACTTTAGTTTTCCTTTGATACCTACTTTGGGGTACTCTCATACAGAAATGCAATTAGGATAAAGAATGCTGTCTTTAGAGAGCTATTATTTTTCTTCAGATATTCTTGTGAATGATTATTAACAAAAGGCTTAAGTGCCCTTCCTCCATGCTTTGTTGGAGATCTGACCTTCACTGTTACATCTGAAACATCTTGCTTCTCTATAGTAGCCAGGCTGGTTTGGGCAATGTACACACTGTCTGAATGCACTGTATTGTGAGTGTAGCCAGTTTTATACGAATGTGTGTGTTTTGGGGGTACTCGTGTACTAGCTATTCTGGGAAGTCACCTGGAAGAGGTGGTTCATGGAAGGACCTCCATCACTGCAAATAACTGATGTTGCTGGAGGTTCCCCTTCTATTCAGGGTAAAAGGTATCCATAAGCCCAGGTAGACCAGTGGTCTTGAGACGATTATGCGTACCAGTTTCTGAAGAAACAGCACACAAGACAATAATGTAGCTAGCAACGCAATCTGGTTGTGTTCAACTGTCCAGCCCTAGTTGTTTCTGAAGCTGTTTAAAACGCTGCAGTGAACTGATGTGTTGAGAATTGTATTTTACAAGCTAGGTGTCATATTGTGCAGTAGAACACCAGACACTCAAGCTAGTTTCTTCCAGTTTCTGACCTAATTTCCCTTTATGCATATGAATGTATTATCTAGTCTACCATATATTCTACAGAAATTTCCTGGATTCCTTTTCCTCCTGAGCTTATTCTTCCTAGATTTTTCTGATTTTTTTTTTTTTTTTTGAGGAGAAATGCATTCAATTTAATGGTTATTTTCCTTTATATGCTTCAAAATAAATAATTTTTTATCTGACAAGGCCTGAAGAATAATTCCTTCTAGAGAGGATGTGGCCAAGCATTTTCTTTCTTCAAAATGGCTATAGCTTCCTATTCTCAGTAGGTCCAAGGCTCCAGGCTGCCCTCAGAGTAGATGGTGACCCTTGTTTCAACATGGTCACCTCACTTGTCCTCAGTGCTCCCTGTGGAGCAAGCCTGACAGCCCTGATCTAGGTGGAATTTCCACTAAGCTTCTCAAAGTCCATATACCTCCAGGATGCTGAACGACAACACACTCATCTCCCTACACACAGAACTGTAGCATTACAGCATTGGACAATTCTGATTGATTGAATAGACCTTGAGGGCAGGACCCTATTACCAAGCCAATGCTCAGAACTGATTAACCCCTTAGCCAGTGTCAAATACAGTACACTGCTGTAAGAAGACTATAAATCATAGGATAACTGTAGGGTCAGGCCTACTGTGGCCCTCTTATATGTCTTGCCTAAAGCCTACTGTTAATTTTTCTAAGAAGTATGTTAGTGCTATTCCTGCAGAAGGAAAACCATACAGGAGCTTCCCATCACAATTTTTATTAATCAGAACATTCTGCGGCTTGTTTGCTTTTTTTCTTGTTTCTCCTGATCACAGAGGGGGATGCATTACATATGAGACAAGGTGTATTTATATTTTGGGACAGCTGTAGGAAAGGTTTTTAAAGGGTGCTAATACTCTGGTACCTTTGGAGAGTTGTTGTCTGCATCCCAGCAGTGATAGCCATTTATCTTGACTTAATTTCAGAGTTACCCTGAGAATTCTTAATTCCCACATTTCTTTCTCTGAGTCTGGTCACTTTTGAAAAAAGCAGCTATGTTTTGTAGTGTCTTACAAAGGAATCCAGCAACAGATTTAGGTATTTCAAAAGCCAAGTGCAATGTCAGCTGTGCCCATGCATGTTCTTGTAGAATGGAGACAAGGGTTCTATGTATGCTTAGCATTTGCACACCTTGTGTAAACTGCCAGAAGCATTCCTGTTCCCTCAGAATAAGAATCAAAATGTTGACTAATTTAGCAAGGAGCTGTCTCTGAAGTTAGCAACAGCTGACAGTAGACAAAGAAAAATATCCTGTGAGCAAAAATACATTTTTAGCTGTAATCAAAGGTTAGCAACCTTGTTCAGATCTTCTACTTGGGATGCATGGACTGCTATTGTCTTCTGAAAAGAGGTGTTAAAATTCTTTCAGAGAAAGAGCAGGACCTGCACATGTCAAAAAAGGAGCAGAGAGCAATCCCTGTGACTGCGCTGGTTCTAGTGTTGGTGATAGTTCCCTTTTATAAAGCAGCCCAGTGAGTAAGGCATTACCCTGATAGCTGGGAGCAGGTAGGACTCCTGCTTTCACATCCGCAACTGTATTTGCCATAGTATACCAGTAGTATAGATGAGGAATGAACTCAAGCAATGATCAGGTTCCATGTTGTCTCTTTCTCCAAATGTGTACCATGTTTCTGCTTGTTTTCTCTTTCTGGGGCAGTGAATCTTGAGCTCGCTCTTTCATGTTAGGGCAGCTATGTATAAGACAGTGGATAATGCACCCTCTCCTGAATGGAGAATATAGTTTAGCATAGAGTACTGCTTAGGGCATCCTCTTGGGAGGTAGAAAATGTAATTAGAATATCCTCAGACAGAGGAGAGGGCTGATTCCAAGTCATCCACTTCCTGGATGAATGCTTAAAGACAATTGCCTGCATTATCACCTCCTTATGAAGGAAAATGAAAATGGCCCCTCATCTAACTGCACCTATCTTTATCAAGAGAGACATAAAGGGCAGATTTTTAAAAAATGGGTTAGGCCCAGGTTCTCAAAGACATTTAGGCATTTGATTTTCTTTGATTGTAGGGGGAATTAGCTTCCAAAGTGCTTTTGAGGATCTGGACCTCAGAGATTTAAGACACTCAATGTCATTTATCAAATGTGGAATCAGTGGGAGTCGGGCATCTAACGAGAACCCCACAGTCTACATGTTTCTAAATTATGTATGCGCTTTGAAAACGCTAGTCCTTTATCATGCAGGAAATCAGAATAGATGACTGATGATGCTTTCTCATCTTAACGTCCCTTGTAAGGCTGGCTAAGATCATGTGAACACTATGATGGACACATCATAGTCATATATATGTCATGCATCCTGAGATATTTTATATCTATATACACTTCTGATGGACAGTCAATTTCCTTCCAATATGGCATGTCTTAACAATAGCCTGCTTTTTAATTATTTAAATTATTTCTACTCTTAGATTTTTCAACTATATGTATTTTATCTTAAAAAATTCTGTGTGCCATTACATTAATTATCTGTGTTTTCTGAAAGGAAAGCATTTCAGTGTTGATTTATCCTAGCAGAACCAATTCTGTGAACCCCTTCTGGATGTTTCACAATGTAACCTTTAAAAATTTAAGGGAATTAATGTTAAACATTTGCCTTCTCTCTCACTCATGCAGTTAAGGCAGAAAGCTACTATCTGTAATTATGAGCTGAGTATTCCAGAGGTGAGCTTTGGGGTTTTAGTGTGTGGTTTTTTTTTTTTTTTTTTTTTTTTTTTTTTTTTTTTTTTTTTTTTTTTTTTTTTTTTTTTTTTTTTTTTTTTTTTTTGTGAGGGGGTGAGGTAGTGGTATTTTTATTTTTCTTTGTTTTGGTTGTTTGTTTCCTTTTAGACCATATTTCAGTGAAATTGCTTTTAGAAATTCATGGTAACTTGGTAATTTTTTGAGATTCTTTGCTCCAAACATTGTCAGTATAACACTGATAACCACAGATAGAAATAGCCTCATGCTTGCAGGCTTTTGTTCTTATGAGCGACTTCAACCACCCTGATATTTGTTAAAGGGATGGCAGGGCCCAGCACAAGCAATCCAGGAGGTTTCTCAACTGTATGGAGACAACATCCTTCTGCAAGTAATTGAGGAGCCAACAAAGAGAGGTGCCATGTTTGACCTCGCCCTTATCGACAGGGAAGGGCTGTTTAGAAATGTGATGTTCCAGGGCAGCCTTGATTGCAGCTATCATGAGATGGTTGAATTCAAGATCCCCAAGACAGTGAGAAGAGCATGCAGCAAGCTCACTGCCCTGGACTTCAAGAGAGCAGACTTTGGCCTCTTCAGGAACCTGC